>PVHP010004305.1:0-71962 GCA_004024765.1 Zapus hudsonius
GATACTGATCGATGGCATTCTGTGGTTTCTTCAGCAACAGGGTTTTTGCCGCAGGCCTTGATCACCAAGATTTTGCCAGGGGGTTTATTTATCTTATTATTTTTGAGACACAGGCTCACAGTGAAGGCCTGGTTGGCCTGGGATTCTCTATCTAGACCAGGCTGACCTCAAATCTGTGGAGATACTCCTTCCTTTGCCTCCTGGGTTCTGGGATGATAGGTGTGAGGCAATGCAACTGGCTTACTGGGTGGGGCTGGGGCTCCACAAACTAGACTGGTAACCTGTCTCTAGTGTGCCTATTGAAGGGACTAGTTAATGGTGAAAAGCAGAGAGAGGGGAGAGAAAGAGAGAGAGAGAGAGAGAGAGAGAGAGAGAGAGAGAGAGAGAGAGAGAGAGAGAGAGAGAGAGAGAGAGAGAGAGAGAAAACTTAATCTGGCCACATTGGGAAGGAGAAAAACTATAGGTGTCTATTGATCCCATGTCTGTCTTCAGGTACTGACACAAAGTTCGGTTTATCAGAGAGCGAGAGGGATTGAACAATTAAGCAGAACCTGTCAAGGTGAGGTCCTGCCCGTCAGCTCCAGCCTTACAAGGTGGTTTGAGGAGTTGTTTAGTTGTGAATCTGTTCATCACTTAGGGTCAGTATGGCTCTCATGGATAGCCATCCTCGTCTGGTGTGTGTGGTGGGATGGGGGTGGGGGGTAGCAGTTGGTTTCACAAGCTTTTGCTCTTCCTGAAACTCATGGGGACCAAAGAGAAAAGGTTAAAGACAATCACTTATCTCTGCATCTTCTCCAAGGTACAGACACAACATGGAGGCGGAGACGCCAGACTTTCATCCTTCTCTTTAGTTGTGTTGAGAGCCCAGTGAGGAGTCAGTGCTTGTTAGGAGAAACAGCTTCTAGGAGCCAGTTTCAACTGTTCCCTACATGTGATGCATCTTCCTGCACTTTATACCTTGTTTCCTGGACCAGGAACAGGCCTGCAATGTTCACGCCATCCCCATGCTAAGCAGTTTCCAGGATTACATCTTTCCTTAAGATGCGTCTCAGGCATCATAGTCTCAGAAGTATCCTGTCCCCTTCCCAGACAGGCATGGGAGGCTCTCCCCTGAGCTTTCATAGTATGGGCCATATTCTTCCCTTTCATCTCTTTCCTACTAAAGGATGAATTTCTTCCAGGCAGGCACCGTCCTCACTCTCCACTGTCTCAGGAGTCAGCAGATGCCTGGCTCCTGGCAGGCATCAGGTCCTTGTAGGAAGGTTCTAGGAACTCCAGACTCCTGACTGTGCTCCTCCCCAGAACAGCAGAGCACTGCTTGAAGAGGAAGGTAGAGTTCTAAGTCCACACTTGTAAGTCTCATGAACTCAGAAGAAATCAACTGGGGAGAGATCTAAAACTACCCAGCTGCACACCAGCTCTCCAAAATCTGGGGCTCCGAGGCAGAGCTGTCATGGGAGCAGGAAAATGAAGATGCCGGCGCTGTGGTGGAAGATTGTGGAAATGAAGTGTCCTATTGCCAGCCAGACACTGGAACATGGCTGAGCTGATGTAGACTCTCCTGATCATTAGGTTCTGATGAGTCATGGGACTCTGCTGGAGCACAGCCTGTGTTTGCAAAACCCCAGGGGCTGGACCCGAGTTGGCTGTGTGCACTACCAGCCTCATGCATGCTTTTTAAAAACAAATCCTCCCCTCATTCCTGTAAGGTGACTGGCCTTTTGCAATATGGTCAACTAAAAAAGAAACTGACACGAGACAATATACCATAAAAGCAGGAATGAGTTTTCAGAAGACAGAATAATTTCAGACTTCTCAGAAGCCCCTCCATCCACAATCTCCAAGACTATTCTGAACTTAACCAGAGTGATGACCATTGCTCTTAATGGTCAGAGAGTTGTTGCACAGAGTGCATGCATCTTAGCAGGCTTTACCTGACACTGTTAGTGACCAGGGGCATTGGCATTGGAAAACAGACATGTTAATTAGCCTAATTAACTCACTCAACTAATTAATTACATTGGGCTAATTAGCTAACATTTTCACCTGTCAGAGGCAGGAGTATATGCCAGATGAAATTTGGTGGTCTTCCTCATTATATTCTGAAGATAAATAGAAACATGTGGCATGGAATACCAACTGAAAGTGTGAAGGGCCCTGAGGCAGCCAGTGGGCATTTGAGTCTCAGAAAAAGCAGCAGGTAGACCAGTTTAAGGTAGATAAGAGATGTGTGGAACTGTCAATGACAAGCAGGAATTACCACCCAAGTTGAGAGGCAATACCCATGGTCAGCCTTATTTTGCCTCATATCTGTTGCTAATTTTTCGAAGGTAAGTTTCATAGGGTCTTTAGATATTTTGGGCAGTTGCAAGATTTAAGCCATCTTGATTATTCCGCAACATGGAATTTCCTACTTCTTTTCTTTCCCATCCTGAAATATTTGCTGGCTGGATAACATGGGCTCAAAGATGCCAGAATGGATTTGAATTTTCCAAAAATGATTAACAGAAGGAAGTGGAACAACTTATAACTTAAGACACAGGTGTTTGCATCTGGACTGTTCTGCACATTCTTAGGGAGAAATCCATGTGTTTTGTGAAATGCGTTCTATCTGCTTCTATTTAGCACTTGTGAGCACTCTGGTTTAATTTGCTCGAAATCCATGATACCAAAGCTCTCAAAGCCCTATCCATCATACAACAACAGCTGATTGCCAAGGGAGCACAGAGGAAAAAGGATCATGATGAAATTCTTCTAGAACTTTCTAGATTGTCCCACCTGGAAGTGAAAAGAATCAGCAAATGTAGTTAATTCTTGGACCTTGTCCTTTCTCTATTTCTTTCTCTGTCTCTCCTAGAGAAAGTCTTGTTATGCAGCCCAGGCTGACCTTGAACTTGCAACCCTGCTTCAGACTACTGAGTGCTTGGGTTACTGATCGGCACCACCACCACAGATTACAAATTCACATACTATCTTTTCTAAAAATATTAAGCTATAATTCATTGCTGTACCTGGAAACATGGCTTAGTGGATTTTAGAGCAACCCAGCATTTAACTAAATGCAGAGGCTCTGGGAAACAAGCTTTGTTCAATTATCAGACCTGTATGAACTCAGATGGACAAAGGTCAGGTGAAGGGGCGGCTGTCTGAGATCCTGACTTTGGACGCTTTCCTTGCTTATCATCCCAAAGTGCAAAAACAAGTTGGCAAGGTGTGGGCTGAGATGGGAAAATGAAATGTTTGAGAACTGAAAGTTCTCACGTGTACTGGACACATTTTTAAGATAATCTGGGGAGGTTGGAACAAAAACAAAGAGGAGTTGTATTCATCTGCAGCTTTCTCAAAGTAAATAAATCTGTCACACAAGACCCACGTTGGGACCAAGGTCAGATGTCAGGGATGTGTTGAGGTCAACAGTTAACAAGCTAACCAACCTGGTCAAAGAGAAAGGAGGCTGCACCTTCGAAGGGAGCCAGTCTTCCTGAAGAGTGATGCTAATATTGCCGGGCTGCAATATAAAAGGCCATGCCAATGATGGTGTTTTATGTTGAGAGGAGAATTTAAATTACTGCTGGGGAAGAGTTCCATCAATAATTTCAGAAGAAAATATAAATTTTAAGGAACGGTGTCATTCTAATTTGGATCTGTACTATATGATTAGCTCTATAATTTAACAGCAAATCACAATATTTCTCTTTCCTGGTAGCTACGTACGAGGACGCATGGCTTTCATTATACCTGCTTCTAATCGATCCATGAGACCTGACAAGAATGCATATGATGGGTAAGTAATTTTGATTTTTAAATTTGTTTTGATCAGATGGATGCTCTTTGGATTTTATACTAGATGTTCAGAGGATTGGGCAACATATTTGGAATATAGTTTATAATCCATGTTCAAATAAAAGCAATGCAAACTTCATTCTTTGGTTCTTGGTTTGGAGTTGTTGAGTTGATTCAATTAAGAAAGTGGAGCCAAAGGCCTTACAAAAACCATGCAGAGGTTTAGCCAACCTGCAGCGGTGAACAAATTCAAAGTTCAGTCTGGAATCCACCGTGAAGTTTAGCCTTTAATTCCAGGTCCATGAGCTGTATTAGACATAATTAAAGGGGCCTTCCTATGCCCAAGGCGGATTAGACTGTGTTGCAGCTCATTTTGCAGTGATTTCAAGTGCACGGTGATGGGGCTTCACTTCTGAAATACCGTGGATGTTATTCATCTCCAAGGTAGACGTAAATCTGCCCAAGCTGCCTGCAAATTTAACTCCAATTTCTGCCCCAGGTTAACAGCACATAATAGAACATTAATCTTCATGAGGCTTAAGGAATTTTTACAAATTCCTTCTGATTTTCTAAGAGTTGTGTAAAATTTCTTGCCATCATGTCAGCTTCAGAAAGTACTCCACTTACCCAAACCCAACACACTCCTCTGCTGTCTCGATTCTTTCAGGAAGACAGGAGAGGAAAAAAAGAAAAAGTTTATCTTGGCAAGGGAAACTGGAAATAAACCGATTCCCTCTAGCAATTTCCTTTGTGACCAATATTTAATACTGACCGTGTTGAATAAGTTGTCATGGTTTTCTAGAAGACCCTGTGCTATGTGGAAGGAAGAAGATGAGTTTTGAGGAGGAAACACTATGTTAAATCTGTTTAGTACCAGCAAATGCTTTAGAATGGACAAGTATTGTAATAGCCAGATTCATACTAGGCTAAATTTGTCCCAAGAAAGCTTTCCTTTAAAATTAAAAAGAAACAAACAAGCATTTATTTATTTTAGTTGAAAATTATAATTAGCATATAATTATAGCTAATTATGAAAGGTTATTTTGGTTGTTGCTTTTTTTTTTTTTTTTGGCTGTATTGGGGCTTGAAGCCAGGGCCTCACTCATGTTAAGCACTGTATCTCTCCAAGCTACATTTGCAGCCAGTGTGAGAGAGTTTTTTAATTAATTAATGAATTAATTATTGAGAAAGGGTCTTACTCTAGCCCTGGCTGACATGGAAACTCACTTTATAGTCCCAGACTGGCCTTGAACTCACAGAAATCCTCCTACCTCTGTCTCCCGAGTGCTACCATGCCAGGTCAATGTGAAATTTAATCTATATTATAGAAGAATTCAATCTAGTTAACATATCCACTACCTCTTTAACTTCTTGTAGAAGAGTAAAAATGTTAAAAATTGTTTCATAGTAAAACTATTTAAGGGCATTTTTTTGCAAATTATAAAAGATTTATTTTAGGAACATAAAGCAGAAAAGCTCTTAAGCTAAGAGGGGTACTAAGTAGGTAATCCCAATTAAAAAAAACCTTATTGAAATTTACATAATCCCTCCTCCATTTTCTTGGTCTCTCTCTCCTCTGTTCCTTCACTGAATCCCCTCTTCTTTCCAGCTATTTCTCTTCCATTTTAATGTCTTTTTTGCCATCCTCCGTCATCCAGGACACCCCATTTTTTAGCCCAATATTATGCAGGCCTTGTCCACGAATGGCAGCCCTGTGAGGTCACGCATACCTCACTTCGTGTCTGGAGACAGCACTCCAAAGGCCTCCCCTCCATCCTTTGGCTCTTGTATTCTGACCTCCACCTCTTCTGCTACAGTCCCCGAGCCACTGAAGGGTGTGATAGAGACATACATCTCACTTAGTGCTGAACACTCAACTGTCACTTCCTCTCAGCACTTTGATGAGTGTTCAATCTCCCCAGCTCTCACCACCATCTTCAAAGAGAAAAGTCACTAATCGACAGAGAGAGCAGCACCAATATGACCATAAACATAAGTATGTAGAGGACAGTTTGGTGGGCATGACATATCCATGTAGCTAAGCTTCCTCCCTTGGGTTTATGACCTTCCCAACTGCAGGCTTTTGACTAGGTTTTCAGTCTTCGGCATGCATTCCCTCCCATGAAGTGGCCCTCAATTACAATCTATAGCTGCTGATTACCCCCATAATAGACAAGCCATTATCACACTAGTGGACACATCTTCCACAGCTGGCCAGTTGTGTAGCTTTCATGGTCAACCCAGGCTGACTGGGGAGCTTGAGTTCTTAGTGTCCTGCTACTTTGCTAAAAACATTTATCAGCTCTAACAGTTTTCAGGTAGTCTTTAGGGTCTCTTATGTATAGAACCATCTCATCTACAAATAGCAAAATTTGACTTCTTCCTTTCCTGTTTGCATTCCTTTATGTGTGTTTCTTGTCTTGTTGATATAGCTAAGATTTCCACTACTATATTAAAGTGGAGAAAGTGGACACCAATTTTAGTGGAAATACTTCAAGTTTTTGCCCATTTTGTATAAAGTTGACTATAGGTTTGGCATATACAGTCTACTGAATGTTGAGATATGTGTGTTTCTTCTATTCCCACTTTCTTTAGGATTTTTATCATAAAGGAATATTGCAGTGGGACCTCATTGTGCAACGGTAGTGCGTCTGATTCTAGGAATATTGCATTTTGTTAAATGCCTTTTTCTGCATCTATTGAGATGTTCATGTGATTTTTGTCCTTGAGCCCATTTCTGTGGTATTTATGTATGTTGAACCATCCCTGCATCTCTGGAATAGACCCCAATTGATCAGGGTGAATGATCTTTCTTATGTGTTTCTGCATTCTATTATCCAGTATTTTCTGGAGAGTTTTTGCATCTGTGTTCGTGAGGTAGATTGGTCTATAATTTTCTTCCTTATTTTTTTTTTCTGGTTTTGTCTTTATCTGGTTTTGGTATCAGGGTAATGCTGACTTCATAGAAGAAGTTTAGTAGTGTTCCTTCCTTTTTTACTTTCTGGAATAGTTTGAGAAGCATTAGTTAGAGGAGATCCCATTTTGTTGATGGTTGTATTCCCTGGGCTACTGGAGTCATTCAGAAAGTGCTTCCTTGCATCTATATCCTGGATGTTCTATGTTTTCCTCTAGCCATTGCAGGGTTTCAGGCCTTACCTTGAGGCCCTTTTTCCACATGGAATTGCCTGTGGTACATGTAGATTTCCAGTTTCTTCATCACTATTTTTTAAAAAAGCTCTTTTCTCTAATGTACATTGGTCTCTTTTTCAAAAATCAGATGTTTGTAGTTACATGAATTTATTCATTTTCAAGCAGAGAGAGAGAGGGAGAGAGAGAGAGAGAGAGAGAGAGAGAGAGAGAGAGAGAGAGAGAGAGAGAGAGAGAGAGAGAGAGAGAGAGAGAACCAGGGCCACCACCTTGTGGGCCTGGCCCATGTGGGTACTGCGGAATTGAACATGGGACCTTAGGCACTGAAGGCAAGTGCCTCAACTGCTGAGCCATCTCTCCAGCCCTTGTAGTTACATGAAGTTATACCTGGAATTTCCATTCTACTTCCTTAATCTACACGTCTGTTTCTGTGTCAGTACCATTCTGTTCTTTTTGTTACCAAGGCTCTGCAGTATACCTCAGTCAGGTAGGGTGATCTTTTACTGAGTACATATTTATTTGGCTATCAGAGACCTATTTTTCTATTTCTGTGAAGGATTTGAATTACATTTAATCTGTAAATTGCTTTTGGAAAGTAGAATATTTTCACAATATTCATTATTACAATCTATGATCCTGGGAGACCTTTCCATCTTCTGGTGACTTCCTTAATTTCTTTCTTTAGTGTTTCCTTGGCCTGTTTGCTTGAAATACCATTTTCCATCCTTTCACGCTAAGGTGACGTCTGTCTTTTACGAAGAGGTGAGTGTCTTGAAGCCAACAAACAGAAGGATCCCACCTTTCAATCCATTTTGCTAGTCTGTGTCTTTTGATTAGGGACAGTGAGACCATTGGTATTCAGAGTTATCTATCATTGAGAGGTATGTATTAATTCCTGTCATTCTTGCTGATTTTGTAGGGCTTGCTGCTTTTTCATTCCTTTTTTCCAGTAGCTATTACTCAAGCATGGTTTGTTCCTTCCTGTGGCTTCATGTATGTGCTTTTCCTTCTCTTTGGCCCAAAGATTCTTTTAAGTACTTTCTGTCGAGCTGTCTTAGTGGTAATGGAGTCCTTCAGGCTGCTTTTTTGTTTTATAAAGTTCTTCTTTCTCCTTCAGTTATGACAGCGAGTTTTGCTAGATACAATAGTTTGGGTTGACAGGTGTTGTCTTTCAGAACTTGGGATACTTCATTCCAAGATCTTCTGGCTTTTAAAGTTTCTATTGAGAAATCTGTTGTTATTGTGATTGTTTGTCTTTATAGGTGACTAGGTGCTTCTTTCTTACTGCCTTTAATATATTTTCTTTGGTCTGTGTAGCTAATAGTTTAATCATAATATGACGAGAAGAGGTTCTTTTCTGGTTTTACTGTTTGATGGACTAAATGCCTCTTATATCTGTATTGGCATCGCTCTAATTTTGGGACATTTTCTTCTAGGATTTTGTTCAAAATGTTCACTATGGCTTTAGATTGAAATTCTTCTATGCCAAAATTCTTAGGGCTGGTCTCTTCATAGTATCTTAAGTGTCTTGAAATTCCTACTCATGCTTTCTTATTACTTTATCTTTCTCGTTGTAATGATCCAAATCCTCACCTTTTCTTCAAGTTCTGATATTCTGTTTCTTCCTTGCTCCATTCTGTTGGTGAGACTGCCTACTGAGTTTTTAATTGACTTATTTTGTTTTCATTTCTGGTATTATAGATTGGCTTTTCTTCAGTGTTTCTAGTTCCTTACTCATATTTTGCACTGACCTTTTTATTTCATTAAGTTAATTTCCTGAGTTCTCTTAGTTTTCCTTTAGGAGTTTGTTTTCTCCTTTAATTTCTTTAAACATACTTATAATCATTCTTTTGATTCTCTGTCTGGCATTTCATTGAACGCAGTCTCACTGGAGATCATTCCTTTTGGGTTTATAACTTTTGGAGGAGTTAATGTACCTTGATATTTTGTGTTTCTTATATTACTATGTTGGGATTTTTACATCTCAGGTTATTTTTATTCAATTTTCTGTTTGTTTTATCAGCTGTGTTCTTAGGTGTTTAGGTCTGAAGTTAATCTTCCAGGTAGGAGCTCAAGGTGCCAGGTACGGCCTCCACGTTACTCATAAAGTAAAATCCTAACATCCACAGTGACCCAAGCTGGAGGAAATGCCTGCTGTGGGAATGTCCTAGTAGCAAATGGAAAGCAATGTTCCTCTTGGCTCCAGTAACAGCTGGTAGGTAAACGGCAAGGCTTTCAGGTGTGTTTCTGTCATATCTATGATGATTTGGGAAGCTGGTTTCCACTTTGGCTTGTCTCAGCTTTCGAGGTCAGTGTGAAGTTTGGATCAGCTGGTCTGCGTGCTGCATGGTGGAGGGTCAGATGGGATCCCTTGGTTTCCTGGTGCTGACATATAAGGGAAGGGAGGCTGCGGAATGCTGTCTGGAGGTACTCTGGAGCTGATGGCTATTCCCCATTGTTCTTTTCTTCAGGTTCTTTGGATTTTGCAGGACTGGGGTGAGCAGAATGAGGCCCTTTCCAGTAGTTTCTAAGACTCTTGCTGGCTCTAAGGCAATATTCAAATACATGTTATTATTAACTGTGGTTACTATACATGTGTACAGTACAGTAGAAATACTAATTTATTCCTCCAGTTTTATTGTGGCTCAATCCCCTCTGATTATTTTGTTGTTGTTGTTTTTCGAGGTAGGATCTCATTCTAGCCCAGGCTGACCTGGAATTCACTCTGTAGTATCAGGCTGACCTTGAACTCTCAGTGATCTTCCTACCTTGGCCTCCCAAGTGCTGGGATTAGAGGCGTGCCCCACCATGCCCGGATGATTATCTTCACAGCTCTCTCCTCCCTCAGACCCAACCCACCATCCTTCAATGAAATTAACTTTTTAGATTCCACATAAACGAGAAAGCACAGCATATTTGTCTTCATGGTCAGATATTACACTTAGCAAGCTGTCTTTTAGTTCAATCACATTATCACAAATGACAGGATTTCCCATTTTATGGACTTTGAATGGTATTCCACTTTGAATGTATGTGTGTTTTTTCCATTCATCTATTGATGAATATTAGGTTGATCCTATGACTTGATGAAATAAATAGTGTGATGAACATGAGAGTGAAGACAACTGATTTAAGTTCTTTTGGGTATTTAACAAGAAGTAAGATTTCTGTGCATCTGGCTTTACATGGGTACTGGGGAATCTAATCTAGGCTCTCAGGCTTTGTAAGCAAACACCTTTAACCACTGAGTCATCTTTCCAGCCCCCAAGAAGTAAGATTTCTGAATCATAGGATAAGTTCTAGTTTAAGTCTTTTGGGGAGTGTCTGTACTATTTTTTCTATTATGGCCATATTAGTTTATCTTTTCATCAATGCAAGAATTACCTTAATAACCCTTATCAGTCTTTGATAACTTTTCTACCAGGTATGACATAATTTTTCACTGTCATTTCAATTTTCATTTCCATGAAGATAGTGATGTTGAACACTTTTTAAAATGCTTTATTATTTATTTATTTATTTATTTGCAAGTAGAGAGACAAAGAGAAGAGAGAGAAAGAGAAAGACAGAAAGAAAGGGAGAGAGAGAATGGGCATGCTAGGGCCTCTCGCCACTACAAAAAAAACCTCCAGATGCATATGCCACTTTGTGCATCTGTATATTGGGTGGGTACTGGGTAACCAAACCTGGGTCCTTAGGCTTTGCAGGGAAGCACCTTAACCACTGAGCCATCTCTCCAGCCCAATGTTGAACACTTTTAAACATACTTCTAGGCCATTTGCATCTTGTCTGTTCAAATCTTTTATCTGATTTTTAACCAAGTTACTTGTTTTCTTGCTATTGAGTTATGTGCTTCGGATATTAACACCGCCAGATGTATACTTTATAAATATTTTCTTTCAACCCATGGGTTTTCTATTCATTTTCTGGTTGTCCTCTTTCTTATGCAGGAGATTCTACTTTGAGAGAAACCCTTACGTTTATCTCTTATTTTATTGCCTTGTGGGTCTGGTTTATGTGGGTACTGGGCAATTGAACCCGGGGCCTTAGGCACTGGAGGCTAGTGCCTTAACCGCTGAGCCATCTCTCCAGCCCTCTAGCTGGAACTCTTACATATAAGTTCTCTATCCAATTTGAGTTGATTTTGTACATAATTTTGAAGTAAGGGCCATTTTCATTCTTTTGCATGTAGATATCAAGGGTTTTTTTTCATAGCATTTATTGAAAAAACTACCCTTTCCATATTGTATGTTCTTGGCACTTTTGTCAAATATTAGCTGTGTGTTAATAATTAGTTATATTTCTGGACTTTCTATAAAGTTTCATTGATTGATATGTCTGCTTTTATGCCAGTACCATGCAATTTTGATTACAATAAATTTTTTTTGAAGGAAGGTCTCAAATCCCTCAATCCCTACAGGGATTTACTCTGTAGCTCCAGGCTGGCCTTGACCTTAGGGTGATCCTACTACCTCAGCCTTCTGAGTGCTGGGATTATAGGTGTGAGCCACCATCACTGCTGTTTTTTGTTTTTGATTTTTCTTTTGAGACAAGATTTCACTGTTTAGACTAGACTATCTTGAAGCTTACTATGTAATCCAAGTTGGCCTTGTATTTGTGGTCTTCCTAGTTCTGCCTTCTAAGTGATTGAGCAATCATTAGACCTCTAAGAACCGCCAACAAGTGAAGGAGATATTTTAATAATCACAAGAGACTATCAATAATTACTGTGCTGGTTTGAAACTTTCTTATGAAGCTAAGAAAGATGGATATCTGTAACTTCTAAAGCCCCAAGGCTCAGGTCTTCTTGACCAATTGAATCAGCAATTCAGAGATGGGGACAGGGTGTGGTGGCCATGCTTTAATCCCAGCACTGTGGAGGTCAAGGTAGTAGCACAAGTGTCACAGTGAGTTTGAGGCCAGCCTAGACTATAGAGTGAGTTCCTGGTCAGTCTTGGCTAGAGTGGGACCCAGCTTCAAACAAAAAAACAAAACCATCCGAACTGGGACTGTGTTACCTGCACTCTTCAAAGTCCCTCGAATGGCTCTCATATATAGCTACATATTGTGCTCACACACCACCACAACCAGCCCTGTGATAGCTTTATATTTTGCTGTAAATATTGTAAAGTCTCTGGCTTTCCTCTTTTCAAAGTGCCACCAAACATATAAATAGGTAAAGCCTGTTAGAACTGATAAACAAGTTCATTAAAGCTTTAGGTTATAAAATTAATAGACAAAGATCAGTAGTATTCCTTTGTACAAACAAAAAACTACCTGAAAAAAAGTTAAAGCAGTCTTTTTATAACAGCATCAGAAAGAATAAGACAACAAGGAATAAATTTAGCCAAGATGAATGTTCTGTAGAAGGCACAGATCCCTGAAAAGATACATGATTTTTGAGAGGAAAACTGATTTTATAGGAACTAATATACTACCTACCCAAAGTGGTCTAAAGAGTCAATGTAATTCCTAGCAAAGTTTCAATGACTTTTTCACAGAAAGAGAATAATCCTAAAATTTATACCAAACAGAAAATATACTAAATAACCAGGGAGCCTGAGAGCATCATCATCTTATATGTGTTTCTCTTGAGCCAATGGGATAAAAGTATTCTGAAAACATCCTTCAAATGGAGGAATCATTAGACATTGGATCAGACCATCTAGGAAATGGAAGAGCTCTCCAAATAACTTAGGAGGAGCATCGTAATGAATACAAAAGGATGCTGGCTTGAACATTTCCTTTAGGAGAGGAAGGGTGCTAGGGATCCAGCGATTCTGAACCATAACTACCTTTCAAAAGAACCAGAGGATGCAAGCACATCCCCAGCCCTTGGTGTTTTGAGACACTTTCTCTCCCTGTAACCCATATTGGCTTTCAACTTGAGATCCTCCTGCCTTTCTGCACCATCATGCCTGGTAAAAAGATAGGAAAGGTGAGATGAATCCATCATTTTTAAAACGCCAAGGCCCGTGTCTATTTGCTTAGCTGACCCAGAAGTCCTCGAGAACAGGCTCAGCTATCAGTACTCTTTCAAGTTTTCCTAGTGATAGGCCATTAGAGTTGAGAGTCACTGGAGTAGATGAATGTGTATTTACAGAGAATGGTTTGTAGACTGAGTTGGATATCTAAAGGAAAATCTCCACATCATGAAAATAGCTTTGGAAGAACGATACAAAAAGTGAAATTGAATTTGAAAGAGAGAAAGTAGATGGCAATGTTTTTCAAACTTTAAGGTGCATATGAATTACTAGAGTTTATTGAAATACAGGTTTTGATTCAGCTCTAAGGTAGAAAGGGGGGTTTGCCTTCTGGGCCAGGCCATGCTGCTTCACTGAGCGCTCTGCACAGGGACTGCGGGTCAGCCTCCTCTGGCCCCTCCCAGGGAAGAGAGAAGGCATCCTCTGCTTTAAGATTTCGAGGCTTGTTCTGGAGTAATAAATGTAAGAACAGCACGGACTACTTTATTTTTCAGACAAGGTATGACCCACAAACTAATTAAGAGCCTGTTACTTGGAATGTTTTGGAGGAGGAAACTAATAGCATTTTGTTCCACTTCCTGAACAGTTAAATTTAGGTTAACAGATAAGATTTGTTAGGACTTGGAGATTCAAGGAAGATATATGAGACAGCCCACATCAAAGAATTTATCATTTTTCTGGGGAGGCAGAAAATTAACTCTATTACAATAGCATTAGTATGAAATGGCTTTGGGAGCACAGTGAGGGGAAGAGATTAATTAGGATGGAACTGCTTCCAGAACCTGTGCTAGTTTGAATGGATGTCCCCAATAGACTCAGGAGTAACTTGAAGGAGGGGTCCAACCCTAAGGTGCTACCGAGGGCAGATCTGGAATTCCAGCCCCAGAGTATGAAGAGACCAGTACGAACGCTGGGGAGTTCCCTACTGCTTGCTTCTGTGTGTGGTGGTGGTGAGGGTTTCTCTCTCTGCTGGGACCTGTGAAAGGGGGCCAGCCTCTTTCACCTTTATGGAGCTTCCCCTGCATCTGTAAGCTTCATACAAATCCCTTCTTCCTCGCATAAATTGTGTCTGGTTTGGAGATTCATGCAGCAGCATGAGCTATCTATGACAAAACCCTTCATGGAAGATGTGATATTCGAGTTAGCTTTAATGAGTAGGATTTTGATAAGTGAAAAATGGCAGTTAAAGAGAAAGATGCTTTAGGGACAAAGACTTCTAGCCACAGTTCTCCTCTTGGCTGCACATCAGATGGTACAATTCAAAAACGACTTTCCGAGAATCTGAATTTGTTTTTACCTGGTCATCAGTGTTTTGACAACAATCTTGGTGACTTTGACGTGTAGTCAGGATGAGAATTACTGGAAGCATACAAGGTCATGAGGCTTATTAAGGTGGTTTAAAGTATTTAGAGGCAAGTCAGAGAAAAGAGCAAAGAATGTTCTGGAACTGCTCTGATAGGGACCAGGGCTGGCACCATGTCCTTAAGTGGAAAGGTATGTATTCGTGTGTGGTGGGGTCCTCAGTGTTGTGTTACTTAAGTGTATCTCACAGACCATCAACATGCACCAATGAGGAACTTGCTAAAACCCACACAGACACACATGCACAAACACACACTGTAATAATCTGGATTTACTGGAAGAGGACATGTCCAAGTAGGTTTAGCTTTGAAAAGTACTGTGAATGGAACCGAAGGAGAAGGCAGGACTCATATGACACACAGACACAGACATATTCCCCATGGCAGTTGAGGAGACCAAGAAGAATGCAAAGAAACAGAGACTTAGCAGTGAGAAAGGTCTCCATGGTGGAGCCTACAGGAGGACCGCCGGGTGAGTGCTCAGTTGCTGACCTGTGACAGATGCAGTAGGGGAGGGGAAGGGGAGGGGAAGGGGAGGGCACCCACAACATAGCTAGGATGGGTACTGTGGATAGGCGTTGGCTGGGATGCCTCCACATCCATCCCACCATCCTGTGATATCTTTTCCTCACCTAATTCTTCTTGTAAGTCATAGATAATTTCCAAATTAATGGTGTCAGCGTTAAGTACACATCTGACTGAACTATAGCTACAACCCAGCTGCTGACTCCAGAGTCTTGTAGCCATAACGCACAGCCCCCTAATTAGAGAAAGACCATTATAGACAGAATAAACCAAATAGAGATGACCGAAGGTTTACTGGTTATATAACTTTCTCAATTTCCTAAGCCCTGGCTTCTCTGTAACTTGGAGCAATTAGGGGGTTAAGGGAATTATTGTATTGATTTTATGCAGCTTTCATGTCACACTCCAATTTTCATGCTTAGTTTTGAACTCAGTACATGGTAGATTGTGCCAATATTAGCCACTGTTTTACTACATTAAATCTTAAAAGTTTGTATCCAGTAGCTGTGCTAATGGTAACCTATTTACAGTCCTATCACCTCAATCTCACCATCATTCCATATTCTTTTCTTTCCTTCCATTCATTTATTTCTCTTTTGTGTACTTTTACTCCAGATACTTGTATATCATCCTTGTGTTTGTGACTGTGTGTTTTGTCCCCAGAAAAAGATTTGTGCATGTTAAGAATCCTTACCTGGACACAATGGAGGAAGACATTCTCTATCACTTGGATTTGGGAACAAAAACACACAACCTACCAGCTATGTTTGGTGACGTCAAGGTAAAAATATTTCTAACTTCAGGAAAAATGATTGAATTCCTTCTATTTTTTCCTTACTTTCCCCAAATAAACTTGACACTGTCATCTAGAGAAATGTTAGAGGTCCCAAGAGAACTTGAAGCCACATTAATTGTCTGAGACAATGGAGAATGAGGGCATCATGTCCACCCCAATAAGACATCCAGGTTCCCAAACTAAATCCAATGCAAACATGATTACTTGGATGCTCTGGTCCCTCGAGATAAATACAATTTTATTGACCATACTGCTAAGTATTCAGAATTCATTATGTCTTAACAGATTTGGGTCACAACTTAGCATCTCTGCTTATTATGGGACCTCACTAATTCTCTCATTTTATTAAACCATGAAAGAATTCAACACAACTCTATTCTTCTTCCTTTTGAAAATAACTGGTACCAAATATTTCATATTATTAAGATTTTTGCTATTTTGTAAGAAATATTTTATGAGAAAATTGTTTATGGAACACTGTTGGGAAAATTGTATTTTTGTATTACTTATTTTATCTTATATATAAATTTTACAAACAATTCTTCCTTATTATTTAAAGTTAGCAAAAAAAATAACATTGAGTCTTTAAAACCTATTTACAGTCCTATCACCTCAATCTCACCATCATTCCATATTCTTTTCTTCCCTTCCATTCATTTCTTTATTTACTTATTGAGCATTTTTCCTCCACTGGCATATAGTCATTTTACATAGTACTGGGTTACATAAGGATATTTTTATACAAGTATATATATTTTTAGCACACTTTCCCACATACCCCCTTTCCAACTTTCATTTCTTTTTAATAAACAGATATTAAGATAGTTTTACTGGAACTGGAGGTGTAGTTTATCATAAAATGAGTACGGTAGCATATACCTGTAATCCCAGAACTTGGAAGGTGAAGTTCCTCAGCTATCTGGTGAGTTCTAGGTGAGCCTGGGATACACATGTTCCTGTCCAAAAAGAAGAAAAAGGAGGATGAGGAGAGAAAAAGAAGAAGAGAAAAATAAAAGGGCAGAAGAGGGAAAAAAGTAAAATACAGTGGTAGGGACTAGGAAGATGGATTGGTTGGTAAAGAATTTGCAGCACACACACAAGGACTTAAGTTCAGATCCTCATCCACATACAAAGCCCAGCAGAGAGGTGCATGCCCGTCATCCCATCTTTGGGGAGGCAGAGATAGACAGCTTCTGGCCATTGCTGGCCAGCTAGTCTAGCCGAATCAGTAGCTCGATATGCAGTGAGAGACCTTTTTTTCAAAAATACAGTGGACAGCAATAGAGGCAGACACCTATGTCAACCTCTGGCCACCACACACACACATACTCATGTACCCACACATATGTTCACACCTACACATGACAAAGTTTATACACATAACACACACACAAACACACACACACACACACACACACACACACACACACACACACACACACAAGATGTAACTTCGGGCCCTGTATGCTTTCATTTAACATGATGTTATTGAGATTTCCTTATATTCTTTTCTTTTGGGGATATGGGAAACACATTGTTCACTGAGGACAAGTGGGTGTGACATAGTTTATATAACCCACTTTTGACTTTTACATTAAACTATTTTTAATTATAAACAGGACACAAAGGCATATTTTTATTTCTAAACACTGAGATATATTTATTTAGTATGCTTCACAGAATTGGTCAAAGGGAATGAATTTAGAGAGGTCAAATGTACTATATGCCAGCGAGGAAAATAATCAGTAAGTAAATAAAGAAATGAATGGAATGGAAAGAAAGAAAATGGATTTATGGTGCCCAGGTTTAGGTGACAGGCGACTGTAAGGTATGCTTTAAAGACTCAACACTATTTTTTATATTTTCCTAGCTTTAAATAATGAACAAAATTGCTTTTAAAATTTATATATAAGACAAAATAAAATACACCAGTGTGACAGAGCCGGGACTTGAGTCAAGATCTTCTAGGTCCAGTTCCCAGGGCTCTTGCACCAATGTGACTTTTGAGTGACAGGAAGTCTGAATACTTTAGTAACTGGAATGAGAAGGAACATTTTAAAGGGGACATGAGGGAGACAGAGGAAGAGATTAGAAGAAAGAAAGGAGGATGAGAAAGAGAAGGAAGAAGAAGGAAATAGATCTGTGATGCCTGTTGTCAGCAGGTGCTAAGCTGCCTCTGTTCTCCATCGCTGTAAGGGAACAGATGATGTGGGTGGATTTTCTGGCTGTAACACAACCGCATTCCCCTCCACACTGCAGCTCCTTGTCTGTGTGTGACCTCCATCCATTTTCTGCTTCATCTTTTTAATATAACCTCTCTCTCTTCTGCTGTTTCTGACACTTAGGCTCAAAAGGCAATGATACTTTCCTATTCCTCAACTGGATTTCACGAGAATTCAAATGTTATGCTTGGGTTCATGCCTAAGGGGGATCTTTTCAGGACCCCTACCTAGGGATGACTTGAATGCAGGGCTGGGGAGATGGCTAAGTGAATAAAGTGATTTTAGTGCCAATGAGAGGACCTGCGTCCAGATCCCCAGCAACCATGTCAAATGCCAGGCATGGCGGTACATGTCTTTAATCAAAGTACTGGGGAGACAGAGACAGGAAGTTTCCTAGGGCTCACTGGAGAGCTAGTATAGCCAAGTTGGGGAAGGCTGGGGTTCAGTGAGAGACCCTGCCTCAGAAAGTAAGGTGGAGAGCTACTGAGCAGGACACCTGATGTCAACCTCTGGCTTCTGCATGCACACACATGGGGGTTCCATATTTGTTTCCATCACCACCCCACCTATCTACTTGCTAGATCTGCAGGAGTGTTTCTCACACTCTGTTGTCAGAAGCACCAGTCGATCTTAAATGCTCACGACCCACCTGATTGTGGAAATTTCAATGGATCATTTTGAATAGAAGACACACTCCATTTAAAATCTGTTTTGTCCCTTGGAGAGAGACTAATGATTGGGTCATTTCAAAGGATGAGGCAAAGCACTCTGTCTCTTTCTTTCTGTGTGTATATGTGTGTCTGTGTGTTCGTATGTGTGTATGTATGTGTGTATGTGTGTATTGTGTGTCTTGTGTGTATGTGTATTTGTGTGTATGTGTATGTATTTGTATGTGTATTGTGTAAGTGTATGTGTATGAGTGTGTGTATGTGTGCAAGTGTATGTGTGTGTATTTGTGTGTGCATGCATGTGTGTGTGTGTGTGTGTGTGTGTGTGAGAGAGAGAGAGAGAGAGAGAGAGAGAGAGAGAGAGCGAGTGTGTGCGCATGCATGCGAGCTGAGTGCCAGGTAACACAACTGTATATGATCAGCACAGAATCAGAATATTTTCTGGGCAGCAGGCAAAGTTGATTTTATTTTCACAGTTGCTTTCTGCAGGATCTTGCCATCTTTCAGCGACTTTCTTATTTCAGAGTGAGAATACTGTGGGGTTGTTTTCTCAACTTCCTTCAATCCCAGGATAACCACTCTGGCTAAGAAGTGAGCACATAATCTACCAGTACCTGGTACAAACTCAGCCGTGTCCTCCATGAGATGACAATCATCATTAACAGCACTACCCTAAAGTAGAGAACACTCTAGGGTATACGCTTTAAAACTCTAAACCTGAAGCAGCCTGGCATGGTAACCAGGCATACCAATAATCCCAGCACTTGGGAGGTGAAGGCAGGGAGAGTCAAGAATTCAAGACTGGCTTCCACTGCATACTGAGGCCAGCTGGGTCAAAGGCTGACAGTCACTCCTCCTCCTTCACATCTTAACTGTGTTGTGCAAGGATTTCCTTCTGCTACTGCAGCTCAGAGGCTTTACACTTGCAAGCTCACTTCTCATATCGAGCATAAAGCAGGTGTTCCTGGCTGATGGACAGTCTCCAAGTGGAGATTTCGGGACTCGGGCTTATTGCAATTTGCTACTCTGGCACCTTCAAGGGGTGGCTGGAAATTTCTCTGGGTGTCATCTCTCATCCAGCAGATGGAAGGAGATGATATGTAGACTCACCAATAGAGCCTCCCCATGGGAAGGGGGTGTCTTTGGGATAGGCTGGAAATGGCACACTTCACTTCTGCTCAGAATCTAGTGGCTGTGACTCAGGCATATGGCCTTGTCTAACTGGAAAGGAGCCTGGGAAGTTAACATTAATTGTGAGCCCAGAAAGGAGGGGAAATGGTTTTGGCATGTAGTTCATTAGTCTCTGCCATATGCACTGGAAAAAATCAAACAATTGAAAAATATGGTGGAGGATCCTAGAAAGTTATTTTCCAAACTCAATATTCCAAATTTATGTTTTATCATGTCTTCATAAGTACCTTTTATAAAATCACTAGCTGGTACCCTCTAATCCAGCCGAGAAATTTCAAGTAACATGGAAAAGTATTGCTCTACAAGACTGTATAATATGCACTTAAAATGCTTATATACCCCTTCCTAACATATAAAAATATATAAACTGTACTTGTGTGCTAAATTAATACAGCATGGTAAGTGAGTTTGTTCTGGAAGCCATTAGGCAAAGTCTTGAACATATTTTTGTAATGCTCCTGACTCCCTCCCAATGCATTTCCATTCTTGATAAAATCAGGACAAAGATCATTTTGCTTGGATCACACATCACAGTGTCACTGAAGTCCAACATTGGTTGGTGGTCTTCAGCTGTACGTTACTTCTCATTAAAGTAACCAGACTAAAAATCATGTATTGGGATGACATTGAATAGGTCCGACTTAGGAGTGAGCTTCAAGAACTAA
Source organism: Zapus hudsonius (assembly GCA_004024765.1). Classification (NCBI taxonomy): domain Eukaryota; kingdom Metazoa; phylum Chordata; class Mammalia; order Rodentia; family Dipodidae; genus Zapus; species Zapus hudsonius. The sequence continues at coordinate 20,343 of PVHP010004305.1, forward strand.
GATGCTTCCATCTATGCTTCAGAAATACACAGAGATTGTGTTGATTACAGCAATACCTACAGTTCAAAGCAGAGTGAAAGAATAAGCAATTCTAACATCTGTTTCAGTTTTATGGTCAATCTGAATAGTTGTAATTTACATGAACTGGCACCGCAAAATAAAGTTTTTTTCAAACTACTGTATTTTGTATACACATATATAAAAATGTCTGTTTATACTTAGGTCTGGAGGCACATCTAACTAGTCATAACAGCAAAGGAGAAAAGTCCATGGATAATCAATAATAACTGAAACTCACCTCGAACAGTGGCCTGCCTTATTCTCTGCTACCAGCCTTTGTGGCTGACTCCATTGCAGTTTCTGACTAGCTTAAGGCCCCATCTGGGAAACTTCTAAGAAACCACAGAAAAGACAGAAATAAGGGTAGATGAGAAGTGGAGGGCCTGGATAAAAGGGTAATTACACCCCATAATGGAGAATGAGTGCATGTTACACAGGAATTATTGTGAAATGGGAACAGAACGCATCATGTAAGCAGACCACCCAATAGTTATAGGCAGTCCTTTGCAAGTGGGTGCCCACTACTCTACAATCTCAAATAGAAGTTTCCTTAGATCGATCTCTGTCCCCATGAAGGACTGCACCAGCCTTCCTCTGCTTCTCTGCCCAATGCTGCCCACATTGGCCATGAAAACTCCACTAAGTTTTATGTACTGAATAAAGAGATGGTAAGTGAAGTGGAGAGAAGGGCCAGGAAATCGTTGCCTCCTATGGAGACTAACACTCTCCATTTGTGGACAGTGAGCATGGAGGAGGTGCCTGGATCTTCCTTCTCTGCCCCATTTCACCCTGACCTTCAGAGCACTGGAGATGGTGGTCCCAGGCGCAGAGAGATTATATATGTGACACTGACATGTTATTTTATCAGCGATGGGGCTGTGGCTCAAAGCCTGGTTGGCCTAAATTCAAAGGACAAATGCTTAGCTGCTCTGGGGCCTTTTTCTTCTCTGTTTTGGGGTTTCTTCACAGCTGTCCTGCAGGAAGATTCTGAACTTCTAATAATAAGCCTTGCTGCATTAGAAAGGGGAAAACCTTGACATAATTCCTTTAAAGCTCTGAGTTATCAGAGTGCATTTTGGAATAAAAGCTTAAGATTGGGCATGCACAGTCAGAAAGCACATGGAACACTGGGAGTCCCCCGCCCCCACCCCTTTTACATTCCACATCATTAGACTTACACATCAAGCCTATGTTGTGTTAACACCCAACTGATTATATCAATTAAGATGCTGGCTGATGTTACCATAAACAAAACCACCAGGAAATGCCTCCTCAAACAATGTCAACGCTGACTACGATTTTGTGATTTTCTTTGCTCATTTCGTACATAAATCTGTGCACCTGGTTACCTTGTTTACAGGTTAATGACGCAAATTAGCTAATTCACATACATAACCCATGACATGCACACCTACTCTGAAAGTAACTTAATGGTGAAATAGAATAAAAGCATCTGGGTTGACAGCTGACCCTAGTTCTTATTCCAGTGACTGAGGCAATGCCTTGTTTGTTTGTATTGGCAGTTCGTCTGTGTCGGTGGGAGCGCCAACAGAATGAAAGCCTTTGCGATGTTTATGCACAAGGAGCTGGGGCTGGAGGGAGGCGGAGACGACATTGAGGACATCTGTGCGGGCACAGACAGATACTGCATGTTCAAAACTGGGCCTGTGCTCTCCATCAGCGTAAGTACGGATGGCTGGAGGCCAAACTGGGAACTTTGGATTACAGTTCTCTTGCCTCTCTGCTTATACAATGCAAGCGCACAGGTCTGGCGTGACTGGAAAATTCTTCAAGGCCAAGCGTTGCATCCAGGGTCACCTTTGCTTGCACTTACTATGGAATGGTTCAGATTGAGGGAAAAACTTCCTCAGGGGACACCCCCCCCCTCTGTTTTGTAACTGATTAACAGAGTCCCCTTCCCGGCCACCGTGTCTCCTCTGCACCTTGTCCTACTGTGGGAGCGTTGAGCTGTTGGTACACAGGGCCAGCTTTTCAGGTTGCAATAAAGGGAGGCTATTTAACACTATTCCAAGCTTGCTGAAACTCCAAGTCCTTTTCCACAGAGCTCTTGCAAACCGTCCTCCCTTCATTTAGAATATGCCAGCAGCCCTGGACACATCCATGCCCAAAGACAAAATGAAAGCAGAATGATTTTGCACACCATTCCCTCTAAGTGTTAGACACTAGGACTGCGTCACACACAGGCACCCAGTTTCTGCCTTTTTCAGCTTGTCTGTCTGCACAGGGCTCTAGTCTGAAGCAAAACCCCAAGTTGGTCACACATCTGGACACCATAGCCCTCTGAAGGAGCACATGCAGGGGGTAGGGGTGAGCTCTGTAGGAGCAGCAATTCTGAAGTGCTGAGTTGTAAGTGTCCTCTATGCTAGGGGACAGTCACCACCCATTGATCACTCAGTAGGGAAGTGTGGCCACAGCCAGAAGCCTGAGGTAACAAAGAAAAAAGTATCCAAAACCAAGGGATAGTGAAGTTGAAACTTGTTTGGGGCTCAAATAACAGAATCCATTCATTTATTCATTTAATAATTCTAGACTATCTAAATTAAAAAGTTGAATATCCTCTAATCTTTCATGTTAACATTTAAGTTAAAGCATTTTAGAGTATTTCTGTTTATTCTACTTTGCACATTCAATGAAGGACAAAAGTAAGGATTACAAAAATGTGAAACTATCAAAAAATGAGCAGAAAAGCTTTGACATAAGGTATACAACCAGCAGTACACTAATCCTGATTTCCTGGGTTACCTAAATGGTCAGGATTATTAGATTAAAAATGGTCTTTAGTGGGCAGCCAGGGGGGTTCTCTGTGGTGGGGCCCATTTGAAAATTCTTCCTTTTCAATAGCTATTGCTGATGTGTGTGTGTGTGTGTGTGTGTGTGTGTGTGTGTGTGTGCATAATAATTCAACAGAAACACATAAGTCCACCCGTAACTTTATCACCGCACTGCAAAACAGTGATGATCATAAATTTACCAAATATCTGATTTAGAAGAAATCTAATAGATGAAAGAAAAATGCATCCTCTTAATTTAGAGTTGAGAAAATGACAGCGTTTTTTTTTTTCATTAGTTGCAGGGCCTATGCCAAAGCCCCAAACTAGTTAACATACAAATCAATATAGATTTGATTCCTGCCTCCAGGAGGCTTACATTGAATTCTAAAGTCAGGACAAATTGGATGGGAACAGAGAAGTGGTGAACCCAGAGGTTTGAAGTTTGCATAGTTTAATATTCTTTTTTAAAGTTATTTATTTATTTATTTTATGACAGACAGAGAGAGTGAATATGGGTGCACAAGGGCCTCCTGCCATTACAAACAAACTCCAGACACATGCACCACTTTGTGCATCTGGCTTTACATGGGTAGTGGAGAATTGAACCCAGGCCAGCAGGCTTTTATCTTTAACCATTGAGTCATCTCTCCAGTCCCATAGTTCAATATTCTTGAGGATGGTGGTGGGGGTCAGGTGAGAACATGGAAGTCACAGTTCTGTTGCTTTCCATAGTCTCCGAGCCCACAAGTAGGACACACGGAGGCACACTTGACTCCCTGCTGCTCTGTTAGGAAAGAAGTAGCCACCAGTGTGAAAGTCATGCCAGTCATTCCAGTTTCTACAACTTGCAGCGTGGAAGGGCTTTCTGGAGAGTTACTGTAACATAACTACTAGGAAGGAGTCACCCAGGTCTCTAGCCTATGGGGACCTCTATCTTGATGGCATTGATGGTACTAATCTAAGTGCCAAGGGAAAACCAGGGCTGCAGGGAAGATACAAGTCATTTCAACTTGCTCACATGGAAGCTGTGTTTCTTCCCCAAGAGGCTTTAGGACTTACATAGAATTAACAGCAAACAAGGTCAAGTTGAACAATGAAATTAATTTCCTATTTCACATATGAGAGTGAAGTTGGATTGGGAACACAGTAGCTGAAAGTCTATTTCCTTCATGCTCTTTCTGTAGGCTTATTGCAAAGAGCCCTAAGGAGATGACAAACAGTATCTCCCAATGCCCCTGCTCACCACCCCATTCTACCAGTTTGGGACAGTGAGCACTAAGCCCAGCTTAACTGGTGCTGAGATGTCTTTCTCTGGTCCTCACAGATGGACCCATGCATCATCTGCATGTCACGCAGGCAGGCGCTAGTTAGAGATGACTTGGGCTTTCCTCAGCATTGGCAGTCTTAATGGGTATGGAAATTTACTAGAGGGCTGTTAACTTGTGATGAATGAAAACATGTCCTGTTTCTGAATCTATCCCTGAGTGTGCAGTGATTCTTTTCTCCTCACAGCATGGCATGGGCATCCCCTCCATTTCTATAATGCTGCACGAACTCATCAAGCTACTGCACCACGCGCGCTGCTGTGATGTCACCATCATCAGAATGGGAACGTCAGGGGGAATCGGTGAGGTGGAGTGATGTCTGCCATGAACACTGACTGATTCTTCATATATCCTTATGTTCATTAAACACACATGCCCCAACATACTGAGAGCCCAGATGACTTATAAAGTGTTAGAAGATGGAATTTGAGGAAATCTATCTGCATTGTCCTTCCTTCCTTCCTTCCTTCCTTCCTTCCTTCCTTCCTTTCTTTCTTTCTTTCTTTCTTTCTTTCTTTCTTTCTTTCTTTCTTTCTTTCTTTCTTTCTCTCTCTTTCTTTCTTTCTTTCTTTCTTTCTTTCTTTCTCTTTCTTTTTTTCTTTCTTTCTTTCTTTCTCTTTCTTTCTTTCTTTCTTTCTTTCTTTCTTTCTTTCTTTCTTTCTTTCTTTCTTTCTTTCTTTCTTTCTCTTTCTTCTTTCATCCATCACCAAGGACACTTGGAGGGAAAGACTCCATCTGTTGCCCAAGTGGTCTTAGATATTGGTAGGGAGATTAGAATTATTAGAAAATTAGTTTTAATGGTAAGAGTAAGTTTTGAGGATGAGAAATTTTGTGACAGAAACAAGTATGTTCAAGCTACAAATTATTAACAAAAATTTACATTTTTATCTGCTCAATAAGTAGACCTTGTAGCCCTGAACAAAGTGTTGCTTTGGCTCATCTCAGTAATTACCACTCTTGTGTCATTTACTCATCAGCATAGAGGAAAAAAACTACACGAGCTTTCAGGGAAAGCCCAGTGATGTTACCTAAGAGCCTCCCCACCTTCCTTCTTTCCTGGCTGGCTGTCAGTCAGCTGTTAAGGCGCCTGGTTGTGCTGTCAGACTACACTGAGATGAAGTTGTGAGAAAGCCTCTCCCTTCTGTGGCCTTTTGTTCAGAAGCAGCTCTTGTCACTACATGCAGATGCAGACACACCATTATAGGTGGAAATTTTTGACATAGTGATAAGACTTCATGGGCGCTATCATAAGGGACAAAATTGTAGAAGAGAGACGGCTTAGAACTATACAAATAAGGACTCTGGAGCAAGACAATACCTCAAAAACCCTCAATCAAAAAGCTAGGCAAGTGTGGCCACTTGTTTCACAGTGACAGGTAGCTGTGACTAAAGTCAAGTTAGCAAAGATCATGCCTTTTCACAGCTGTGGTTTAGGAATGAAGTCCCACTAATGCTCTCACACATGAGAGAAAGAACACTTGTGGATGCCCCTCTAAAGGGAAAAAGAATGTGAATAGTATCAAACCAGATAGCCTTGCATGTGGTAGCTTATCCAATGGTACCCCAATAATCAGTGCTGAGGGGGGGCATGCATCTGCAGGTGACATGGAGAACATATTCTTGGGTGTGGCATACAGTCATCTGTTTCTTTAGCTCACACCAGTGCATTGTGTCCTCTTGACTACTGTGCTGGCCACTTGGTCACTCTGGTCACCATCCAATCATGGTCTGCTCTTTCTTTTTTCATGACAACATGGTGCACACTTCAGGAAGACAGGATCAAGTCCTAACGGCCTAGGAATGGAGGCAAAGTGAGCTCATGCACTGGTGTGACCAACTTCATTTGGAAGTGATATTAACAGCGCTTGCTTATAACTAAGATGATTGGTTTAGCTTGTTTTAAGCAGCATTGCATTTGAAGATGGAAAAGGTGTCACACATCCCTTTGCTGATATCATCACTCCTTAAATGAGCGAACACACTCTGATAAGTAAAATGTAGTTGGTAAATAAGTATTTTTGCTTGTGAGAGACTCTACGATATACACGCTTTAGTGCATCTAAATATTAAGATGGTGTGAGAATGGTAGCATTTTTGGATACATACATTTCCATCTTCTCTATTCTGTTCCTGTTCTTAGGACCCTGTGACCAAATCAAGGAGACAATTGTTTGGCTAATTTAAAAAGTATCTGACCCTTAACAGACCCATCTCCTGAGGCCACCTTGGGCCTTTAGCTGACACATCAAAGCAATCTGTAATTAACTTTACATTGAACTTATACTACCCTGATAGGCCTAGACTCCACAGCAGGGATCGGCAAACTTATCCAATAAAGTACCAGATGGTAACATTTTTAAGGTTTGCAGACCACGTGGCTTCTATCACAACTTCCTGATGCCATACCACAGCGCAGAACCGCGTTGTAATAAAACTTCACAAAGACAGAAGCATGTGCCCTACGGACTAGAGTTTGCACACCTCTGATCGGTGGCATCTTTACAAAAACAAATGTTTATTGAAGATCCATCATGGAACAGGCTCAGTGTCAGACATGGGAAGACAGTAGTCAACATATACTGTTCTTGATAGTAGAGCATTTATGTTCTGTCAGAGAAGTGGATAAGAAACAAAACAAAAGTGTGCTGGGTGCTAACAGGGAGAGTTTCTAGGGTGCTACTAAGATGTATCTCTCAGGAGAAATCAGAGCATCTCCCAAGGTGAGTCTGTACTGGGCCGACAGAAGTTTACTGTCCCCTCTCTGTATTTTATTTACTTATGCTTATTTCCTTGGTCCTCAATCCATGGGTGCAGGGATTGCACTGAAGGGAGGGACTTGAGCTGACACTCGAAGAAAGCTGGTGTGAGGGCGATGAAAGGGAGTTGGAGGATGAGAACACATTCCAGGCAGGAAGAGTAAGAGCTGGCTGAGGACAGTTTCTCAGTGAGTCCCTGCCTCAAGAGCAAGCCAGCCTTTGAAGCAAGGCAAGGTCAGCCAAGAGGCCTAATTTACATGGAGTCAGAGGGGAGAGGGAACGGATGTGATGAGAACCAGAAAGCAGAGAGCTGCCAAGAAATTACAGTAATCGAGGAGTCGCGGGAAAGATTAAATATCAAGTACACACATCACTTTATGAAAGCTACTTGCTGGCAGGCTCATTTAGTTTATTTCTGACCCAATTTATTCAATTTTGAGCCTGAAGGCTGGTGCTAATTTGCATGTCCAAGAGTCATGTTTTTCTTGAAATCCAAACCCTGTCACACTGTGAATGTGAATCTGGAAAGACAGCCAATGGAAATGCCTGTTCTGAATATTATTTGATTGCATTTGGAATAGAAAATAATTTTAAAGATGAAAACAGGGAGAATCATTAGCAAACAGCATTAATTAATGTGGGCAGAATAGGCTACATACTATGTGTCTCAACTACATGATTCTCTTCTGTGATCACTTATTCATCCCATGTTGCAGGGATCGCTCCGGGGTCTGTTGTAATAACAGACACAGCAGTAGACTCCTTCTTCAAGCCCCAGTTTGAGCAGGTCATCTTGGACAACGTCGTCACCCGCAACACTGAACTTGACAAGGAGCTGACTGAGGAACTATTTACCTGTAGCAAAGAAATCCCCAACTTCCCCACCCTCATCGGACACACAATGTGCACCTATGATTTTTATGAAGGTGAGAAGAACTTGTACTCCATGAAGGCAACAGAAAAATGCCTGGAACTCCTTGTTATTCAAACCCATAATTTGTATTAAAAGCTGCACTTTAGAAAATTAATAGTGTGGGTAAAAAAAAGGAACGGAAACAGAGTTTTAACTTGCTTAAGCATAGCAACATAAGGGCTTCATAAGCAGCGGAGAAACATGCAGAATGAGTTGATATTGAGAATGGGTTTAATCCTCCAAGAACAAACTGAATACTAAAATGCTATTAGTGAGGTGACCAAAATCAATTCTTGTCTTTGATCATGACCTGAACTTCGATAGGTGAGGAAATATGCTGGTTTTGGGTAGCTCTCATTCACCTCAATCCCAGGCAAGACTGCATTTAGAAAATAGGTGGAAATGCAGAAATGTGTAAAGGAATAAATTCTACAGGGTTGGGGTGTCTGCAGAAGGGTGCTTTTGTCTTACAAGGTCTCTACTCCCAGTTAAGGGACAAATTGAAGGTCACTACCAAGGCCGCTCTTGCTCTAACAGGCAGGAGGCAAGGCAAACAAATAGGCAAATAGAAATCACACACACACACACACACACACACACACACACACACACACACACACACACACACACCCTTCAAGGAAAGATTCTGCTCATTCCAGAAGAAAGAATTTACACAATCATGATACCAGGAGGGAATTGGGGAATGTTGCACTATAATTATGTTCAGTTGCACCAGGGAGGCGTGTTGGGTCAACAGGTTGAGACCATCTATCTTAAGGCCCTGGCTCACAGTCCCTTCATCAGAAGGGCCACTCATGCGTGTGTTTAAGACAGTTTGCAAACGGCAGCCTGTTGGAGTCGGTGTTTCCTTTGTCCTGTGCAATAGTTTTAAAATATGAAGTATTATGTCAAGAGTTGTAGTTTCTACAGATTTCACATAAAAATATAGATTTTTGGCTTTTTGTAAAAATACAAAATAATAAGTGTGGCACTCCTGGCAAGGCTTGGCTCATATTAGGGGCTGCCTATACTGGAGGTAGGGGGGACATGAGAACATTCCCCTCAGATCAGGGAGACCCTCTTGTTGACATTACCTGCTTGGCTTCTGAGTCAGCTTAAATAACACTGTCAGAGGTGTTGATGACTGCAGTGTAAAAGCAACATGAAAGAGACAGAGAATAAAGAGAAAAGGAAAGGGAGGGGCCATGCATGACAAGAGTGTGATTAGCCCACCTGCTTCCACTGGGCCCTGCTGGGCAGAGAGGACTGGAGAAGAGGTTGTGGTGGATGGAGAGCAGAGGTGTCCTTCTGTCCTCACCACCTTGAAGATCGCTGAGGTGTGAAGCCTCTTTTTCCATAGTACCTCCACCCGGGTCATCCCCCAGTCCCTGAGGTAGCCGGAAGTTTCCTCAAAGGACAGCTTTTTCCAAGACCCTTCCTCCTATTCCTGATGTCCCTGGGCACAGTGCTGGCTGCCTCTCAGTGATCGCCTCCCAGTTCAGTTTTGGGATCACTATGGATGAGACATGGGCCAGTCATATGCCATGGTCCTCTGTGGCTTCCCACAGCAGCCAAGTTCCCTCCCTGCGGGGAGCAGACACAAGAGTTAGGGACAGCTACAGACCACCATGTCAGCCCTTGCCACCTGGTGATGCCATTGCCACGTCCGTGGGACCTCAGCCACTAATGGCTCTTCACCTTCTTTCAGGTCAAGGCCGACTAGATGGAGCACTGTGTTCATTTTCTCGAGAAAAAAAGCTTGATTATTTGAAGAGAGCATACAAAGCTGGGGTCAGGAATATCGAGATGGAGTCGACCGTGTTTGCAGCCATGTGTGGACTCTGTGGTCTCAAAGGTAAGCTTCTGTGAACACACAGGGTCCCTTCTCTTTCAGGAAGATAGCTATGTCCATTCTTCAGGACAAGATGGGGCCCAGGTGGGTGTTTTATTTTCAGTTGAATGCATAACTTAGAATGTTCATGACATACATTAGCTCATGACAGGGCATTGTTCCCATCATGCACATGAAGAAACAAAGCTCAAGGATCGAACACAAGGTGTCCAAGTGGGCTAGCTCGTTGGTGACGTAGCTAGGACAGAGCAGCTCATTTTGTTTGCTTCATCCTGGTCGTGGTTGCTATTTTCTATTACAATTGAATTTACTGAAACAGGATGCAAGTGAGATATTCCTAAAATAGACTATCAGTCATAATTCTAATTAGCACGATGAGGAAAGGGTAGGAGGAGAAGGTGCCATTTGGGAAAGGCCACATGGATACCTGGGGAAGCACATTCTGGAACGTGTATATGGAAGGCTATAAATATATTAGGAACATGCAGGTATCCTAGAGGGACAGGTGGAGACCAAAATACATGGGGGAAGTGTGATGAGAGAAGAGAAGAATGAGTCGGTGCAGATTGCATAGGTCACTATGAAAACTGTGACCTTCTCTGTGGGCGAAACCAGAAGGCACGGGAAGGTTCTGAATAGAGGTATGTGTTTCACACCATTGTAGAAGGGCCAGGTGACTGCAGAGGCAAGTGCCAGAAACATTCTGAAGACAAACTCAACAAGGCTTGTTGACAGTATGATGTGAATTTTAGGAGAAAGGTGGGAATTAAGAATGGGTCCTGGGTTTGTGGTCCAAACACCTGTCATTTTAACAGAAAATTCTTCGGTGGGGATCTGGGATAGTGAGCAGGGAGACTTATAAATCTGGAGTCGGGGTGTTCATGACGTGTGTGGGCTGGAGGAGTGACAGTCCAAGCGGGCAGCAGCACAAGGGTGGCATTTGAAGCCACTGAGGAGGGAAATGAGGAGAATGAGTGGAGACACAGATGAGACGAGATCCATGGGAAACATTCCAAATTAAGGGAGCTGAAGGATACCCAGGAGGAGTGGCCGGTGATGTTGGCAAGAACCAACCAGAAGGGAACATCCTGCTGCCAGAGAATAAAGGCTTTACAGAAGAATTACAGCACAGTAATTTTTCATTTCATCATATGCAGATTTTGAATTTTAATATTTGTCCTTATAGCCAATCATCACATGTGGTAACTTTTCTAGAAGAGCTACAGTTCATAAGAAGAGATTAATTACGAAGCCCGTTTCCTTCAGTTCTCTCAGAACACATGTACAGGCCAACTCTTACCGCACACGGGCTAAGAACCGCAAGTTCATCCTGTGCTGTTTAGAAGGTCATCGTTAACAACCATTTTCAGAGAAACTGTAGCCTCTGGGAACCTGTTCTAGCTAGTGAGAGCAGGGCAGCTTGACCTTGTCTGAGCTGCAGCCCAATCAGTGCCTAGTCTGGGGAAGTGAGGAATACTGGGTTCCAGAAATTTCTGCTCCAGGAAAGGCCTCCTGGAGTTCTTTATCATGGAAACAAGAGATCACTTGACTCTTGCCTCCCCTTACTATGTAGATGAGCAGAGTCTGATAACAAATTTAGCTTGGCACAGGAGTGAGTGTAATGATAGCCACTGGTTCATTCATAGAAGGTACCTTTGCACTGCCAGGGAGAGTTCCAGACTCGGGGACCCAGAATATGAGTCTGCATCTTGAGGGAAGTCTTTGTCTTGAGAGCTTTTCTGTCCTTGCTGTAGATCTGTGACCTTGCTCATCCTGCCACCTGAAGCACCCCACATGCCATCCTCACCCTTTCTCCTCTGCCGCAGATGCTGATTTCAGCCTGCGGGTCTGCCTCTTCCTCCACTACCACAGTCCTTTCATCAAGCAGATCCGTGGCTGTCAACACACACGTTGAAGGTGCTGCCTGCAGCTCTGTAGCTTGGTAGTTCCTGGGAGTATTTCGGTCCAAATCTCTTCATGGTGATGTGGGGGGGGGGCGCTCTTTATCTCCCACAGACATCACTGTTTTCAAAGGTACATTATGGTATCCTGCCATCAGGCGCACAGACATGCCCATGCTCAAGTTGCTATTGTGTCCCCATCTTTCATTACCACTTCATAACATTCCCCCCCCCCCACCTCACCAAGTAGTGAAACTTGGACCCTGGCCCCTTTGGTTTCAGCCAATTTATAAGCTCACTCTGTGAGCTAGTAAAGCTTGCTTTGGGGAAGGGCTGCAGGTGTGTTCACACACAGCTGCTCAAACAGGGAGTTAGGAAGGACATACCAAAGGTAAACATCCAGGACAAGTGGTCTCGCCTGGCTCCATGAGCCCAGTGCCCACCAGCCTTTGGTTCCCAGGGCCCATTTCTACCTACACTCAACTCCCTGCTGTAATGGGCTGAGCTGGGGGTTAAAACTTAGATAGTACCCAGCAAAATTCCAATGTACCTCAAAATTTAAGGAGTCTCCGAATTCTTGTCTACAAAGTTAAAGAATTAAAATCATAGACAACCAGAGGTTAAGATACAGTGGGAGACTTTATTTAAAGGAAAATGGGAAGTTACAGAGATCTCCAGCCACCAGTGTGGGGAGAACATGTGGGAGAGGTTTTAGCCAAAATCTATGCTGTTTAACTAAACAGGCAGAAAAAGAAAACAGAGGGCTCCCATAATGAGAAAAAGGCTCATGTGGGGAGAGCTTGAGCCCCCCCCCTCACCCCAGGCATTAGGACGCAGTGAGGGGAAGGCCTTACCTTTTCTAAGGCCTGAAAAATCAGAAGTCCTCCTCTTAGGACGCCATGTGGAAGAAGAGTCAGAATTACCTGGTCAGTGAGTATTTCCTGCCCCAGGTGAACAGGTGGTTGGTTCATACCTGACCAATTAGTTTTAGCGCCTAGGTTTGAGCTCTAGCTAGACACCTCCCAATCAAGAGGAGGGGGGGGTCTATAAAGTTTGCCTGAAACTGTCACACTGCCATTGTTAGCAGAGGCTACCCCAGCCTTTTCTCCAGGCTGCCTTGTCCTGGGGCCTTTTCTGTCTCTTTAATACTACCAGATGGCAGGATAATGAAAATGAGTTTATATCAAGGCCGTAGCTGATAGTTTCTGTTATAAATACTGTTTTACACTGACAGGGTCTTTTAGGAAGCATAGTTCTAGTTCAGATGAATCCCTCAGAGTTTGGACCCATGTAAAAAGGGACCTTTCTTCCTCTACCTGAGAGGGCTTGGGTCCCTGTGGCTTGCCACTTCTCTTTGTAATTATTATTATTAAGTACTCTTAGGTCCCCTTACCCCATCCCAATTCTGCTTAGGGTCTTCTTAGGTGAGGTTATTGCTATTCTTTGAGGGGACCAAGAGGCTTCAGTCAGTCTGGGGAAGTTGGGAGGGGGGATAGTGCCTAAGGCAATTCCCACCCACCCTGAGGCTCTTACATTCTTTCCTGCCCCCCACTTCCCCAGTGTTCCCTGAGCATTGGCTGGCAAGATAAGGATCTGATTTAGTGTTGCTTTCTCTGTAGCTCTGGACCTCTGTTTTGATGAGATTTGGGTGCCCACAGTGTAGGTTGCCATCTCCCTGGAACTGATTTTCAGGCTGTGAGAATAATATTCATGTCACGTCTTCTCCTGCAATGACTTCTGGGCCCCCGCAGAGGGGGTGGAGGTGACCCATCTCCTGGTAGACAGCTCTCTCTTCTTGATGTATTGATGTATCCTGGTTCTCTCCCCTATTCTCCACCACCTGCCCCTTGTGGGCACACCGCCCACTTCTTAATCTTTCCACCAGATAGCAGATCTTACTATTGGACAACCACCCAAACATCACTCTCTCTTATGTTACAAACTTCATTTCTCTGCATCACTTTTACCACTATTGGCCGTTTTTCTACTTTGTTTACATATTAACTTTTATGTTATTTTATGTATATTAGTGCATAAAGGTGTTCATTTCTCTCCCTCGTTAGAATATAGCACCAGAATTACAAGGACTTTGCTATTGCTCTAGAATAATGTCTGTCATCCGGGCATTCAATCAATATTTGCTGAATGAATGAATATAAAGAGCACTAAACTCTTCTTGACCTTGGAAAATAGCCATAGAAAATTGGATCATTTATTCACCAGTCACATTGTTGGCTTAGAATTGTCTAAAACGCCAGGAGTCAAGATTTCCCTTTGTGATTATATCTATGCAAACAAAAAAATCATTTGCTATAGCCATAGTCCCCAGGTCTGTTGAGGTTTAACAGGTGGACAAGCTGCCTAGAATCGAGCCACCAACAGCCATTCATCACCGCTGCTCGTGTGAGCTCACTGTCCTGGTGAGAGTGTTAGGAATCCAGGGCCATCATAACAGATTTAAGCAAGGGACAATAGTGGAAGTCAGTAAATGATTCTCATCTAGGCTGCATTTCAGAAAAATGCAGACGTGTACAACAGAAATGCTATACATAATGCTGAATCAATGCACTTGTCTCTCATTTTCAAGTACACACTTATCTGCCCCTCTCTTGAAGCAAAAATTTAATTAAGTTCCTAGCATTCTAAAGATGATAATCATTTTGCACTGTGAACTTGGGATAAATGCATTCAGTTTGTATCAGTTTTAAAGACAATGCTGGCTTTTGACACAGGCTTCCACGACAATATATGAAACCTAATATTTGTCTAAGATTAGGTTCCACTGGAGTCTTCTCCAATGTCTTTAGTTGTTGGCAACTCACAGTGGCTTTTCTTTAGAGTAAAGAAAGAATTCTGTGTGATTTCTCTTGACAGCTCCTTGTAACTTGGCGAAATAGTTATCTTTTACTTCATAACTGCTTGATAAGAGGAAGCAGAAGCCTGACTTTAATTCCATTTTCACATTCTTCTACTCTTCCCAGCAATGGAGGATGTCAGTGTCTGGGACCTGCATGGATTCACTGATAAAGTCTAAGAGATATGACATTGAAAATTAAGGATTATCCTTTAGATTGTTTCTAGAGAATTTTTTAACTCTAAAAGGGAAATAAATGAACCGGGGTTTTGTAAAAATACTCTACAAGTTTCTGGGCTTTTTGCACCCTCGCAAGAGAAAAAGAACAGTGGATCAGAGAGGTTCAATAACCTTCCTGCCTTCTTGTGACTGAGAAGTAACAGCTAGAATTTGAGCTCAGCTCTGTCTGACTCAGGCCACTTCTTGTCTTATTGTGCTATTTCAGGTCAGCCACCTCTCCAAGAAAATATAACTTCTTTAGACACAAGAACCAAAATGTGCCCCATTAACATTCAGGGAATAATTTCAACTTTAAATATTATGATGGATAATTGTTCCACTTTAGCAAAGACAGAAAAGATTCCCAAAGTTAGTGTTGGAATCAAACATAAAGTAAAGCAGATACTAGTAATATACATGACCACTATTTTCCCATAAAAATCAGTACTGGAATCTGAAGGTGTAATAATGAGTAATTGATTTATTATTGCGGTGTAAATAAGTAATGTGTTTACTACTTTGTTTTTGAGATGGGGTGATGCCATGTAGACCAGGCTGATCTTAAACTCAAGTTCCTCCTCCCTCAGCATCCTGAATGTTGTGATTACAGATGTGTATCACCATACCCTGCCGTACAGTATTTTTTTTATTGAAACATAGTAATTATGCAAGTTTTAGTACATGCAGTGCTTATATAATGAGCAAATCAGGGTAATCAGCATTTAGCTATCATCTTGAACATTGACCCTTTTCTTTTGTGGTGAAACATTTTGACTATTTTTCATATGTTGTTTTTACAAAGATACAATCTGAAATTTTAAATTAGCTTTCTACTGTTTTGTAAGACTTTAGATTATTTTTAGTCAAAGTCAGTGTCTATAGTTTTGATTGATGGACCATAATTCCAATCTTAACCCTCCCTCACCACTACTAACATACTAACACATTGAGCAATCTTTAGGGCCAAGGACTCAACACTCTGCATGGCTGAAATTGCCTGGGACCAGCTTAAGTCTGTTGTGTCTCCAGTAAGGTTTCCTAGATGCCCCTGGCAGAGCTATGGCCTGGATCTACCATGTCAGACTACTTGGTGAGGGTTGACTTCCCAGCATCTGGCAGAAAAGGCCCTGGTGTTGCAGCTGGACCTCCAGGGGAGGACAGCACAGTCCTCCCCTGACAGCAGGATGGAGGAGGTGGGCTCAGAAGCCCTCTGAGATCTGACCTGATCTTTCCTGAGAGGATGGAGCCAGGTCTAGAGAGTGCACTGAGTTGCTCATGGAAACACAGAGAAGGCTGAGACATGACATCCCCTATCTCCTGGCCACTGCTCCCTTCATTACTATGAGGTGACAAAAGTTAGGGGTGAGCTGTGGAAAGGTCACTTGCACTCACCTGACAAAGCAAAAGAATCACTTTTAATTAAAGAGGCATTTATACAATATCAACAAAACCAAGCAAAGAAGAGTGTAAGGACACCACACTATTTAAGAGGCTACCCAGAAATGCTATGTTGCAGTCAGCTTTCTAGTTGCTGCACAGAAAGAACCCAAACAAAAGTGGCTTGTAGAGGAATGGGTTTATTTGGCTTACGGACTCGAGGGGAGACTCCATTCTGGCAGGGAAAACAATGGCATGAGCAGAGACTCTGCCACAGCACTGCAAACAGCGGCAGGAAGGTGTGCCAAATACTGGCAAGGGGGAGCTGGCTTATAACCCCCATAAGCCCGCCCCAACAACACAGCTCTAGTGAGGTTCTAATTCCCAAATTGCCATCAGCTGAGGATTGATATATCAGAACACATTCATTTGTTTGTGGGGAACACCTGTATCAAACCATGACATGCTATAATCAATATAAATACTTTGATTTTATTTTGACTTTCCTAGAGGTCAAGGTGAAATGAAAACATTGTGTGTTAGGCCACCCTCATTACATAATGAAGGGGTGTTTTTTTTAAATATAAAACATTATCCAAATGTTAAACAAATAGCAAACAAGTGAAATTGTCAGTTGTTTATAGCATGATTCATCTTTAATAATATTTTTATAAAAGCAGTAATTTTTCAGCAGCAACGTAATGTGCACAGAGCTTAACAGGGAAGGCCTGCTTTTCCGGCAGCTTACTGTTCTCTCCTGTTCCCACCTTCACTCCATGCTTTGTGTCTGGATGTAGCCTGTGAGTCTGAATTCTCTACTGTCTCTGCTTATGGGCTAGTGGGCTGTACTTGGAGAAACACAATCACATTGTTTCTATGTCCTTGACCTTGCTCAGCTCCCCTGAGACTTTCACCACCTGCCTTGAGATAAGTGGCCAAGAACCGGAGGGACACGCTGAAGTCTCTGAGTTGATGATTAAATGACTCCTGTGCTTTCTATAGCGTGTGTGTGTGTGTGTGTGTGTGTGTGTGTGTGTGTGTGTGTGTGTGTGTGCAGAAAGCGCCAGGTCGAGGTAGAAGAGGAGCCAGGCCTGGAGCTTTGATGCTGACCTTTGCTGTTCTCTCGTCTTCTGGAAGCAGCTCACTGGGCTTCTGCCATGTGCATGGCTGTTGGCCCTCAGCCCTGCTATGTTTGCTCACCGTTTGTGGAAAACTTGCTGAAAGTTTAGTCTGAATCAGAGGCATTTGGCTACCATGGCAGACCATAAGGCTGCACGGATTCGTAAGGCTTCAACTGAGTGAGATATTTTGGGTTCATAAGGCATTGGTATACTTTTTTATGTGAGAGAAGATGTCCTAATGATCATTCTCCTCACATTGCCACCAAAAACCCCAAAGCTTTGAGAATTGCTGGACTGTCTTGGTGTGGCTCTGTGTTGGACCTCTATGCCGTCATTACGGTCCACCCCAGGTCATGTAACTGACCACCTCCATGGTGACAGCTAGGTCACTAAGTGTTCCTCAGGCCGCAATCTGAGGATTATGATAGCCAAACTGCAGGCTTAATTTTGACAAATTGTTTTGGGTAATTACTCCCTTTTAATTTCTCATGGAAATAGTACCTTTTAGGATGCAAGGTTATTACATGTTGTTTGTTAGAGGGATTGCTGCTACCTGCTTTTTTCTGTTACTCTTGACATCCCGAGATGACATGTAGTCAGGCCAACTCCTGTTCTGTGGAGAGTATAGAGCAGCCTCCTTTTATCCTTCTGCCAACCGGAGGATTAGAGCAGGACTTTCAACTTTCCCCGCTACCGCTACCGCCAGCCCATGTCAGGCTTCACAGACTTGCTGATCATTAACTTGAAAAGCTGGGAAATTGCTAGCTCTCCCGTTTTCTTGTTTACCTGTTCAGCCAAGCTGCTTTACAACCAAGTGAGTTTTAAATAAAGAGGGTTCTGGATGATAAGATATTTGACTCTGCTTCAGTTGATGAGGTTAGTTTGATGGACAGGGCAGGGAAGATCCTGAGGGCTCATCATGGACCAGCTAAAAAATGAATAGCCTGATTAAAAAAAACTGGGCAAAGGAATCTGAAAGTCATTTCTCAAAAGGAAACATCCAAGTGGCTAACAGAAACATGTCAGCACCATGGATCAGCAGGGATAGCCAAAGTAGAACGAGATGAGCTATCACTGCACATCTGTCAGAATGTCATGGTCAGAAAGCAAACAATCACAAGTGCTGAGGAGGAGGGAACCCTATACACCATTGTTGAAAATGTGACTTGACACAGCCATTTTGGAAAGCTGTATAAAGACCTCTCATACATAGAACTACTGTGTGCTCTAGCAAACTTACTTCTGACTATATACGTGAGAGAAATGAAATCAGTATGTTGAAGAAATATCTCCACTATTACTTTGGCATTATTTATAGCAGCCATGACATGGGCATCAATGGATGGCTGGATGAATCAAATGTGAATTGGATACAGACAGGAATACCATTCAGCCTTGTAAAGAAGGAAATTTGGTTCATTTGTGGTAACATGAGTGAGCCTTGAAGACATTATACTAAGTAAAAGAAACAAGGCACAGAAGGAAAAGAATGCACAATCTCACTTCTATGCTGGATCTAAAGAACTCTTAGTTGTAGAAGCAGAGAACTGAACCCCACAGAGAATGATTGGATGAACAAGGGACCCACAGCCATAGCCATTCAATCAACAAAGGATAAGCCAGTGAGACAGAAACCAATGAATCTCAACACAAAAACCCCTAAGCTCACAACACTAAAACAGCCTCAATACTCACCCACCACGACTCAGGGAACTGAGTGGAAGAGGGGGCGGAAAGATTGTGAGAGCCGTGGGGGGGGAGAATAGCAGAGACTTGGCAACCCTCAGTAACAACACACTCGGGTCATGAGAACCCGGCTGAAGACTGGGCTATCCATGGTCCCCTACCACAGAGACTGATCCAGATGGCCCACGAAGGAGGATATCCAGCTGACTGGGGATGGGGAAGGGGGGCAACGGGGAATTGGGGATAACAACTCATGGTTGGCCCACTAAACAATGTAACTCATTATGGACAATAAAGAAAAAAAAAAAAAGAAGCAGAGAACTGAATGGTAGTTACAACAGGCTGGGGAGTAGTTTGTGGAAAATGTTGACTTATTAGTCAACGGGCACAGCCTTTCAGATAGATGGAGGAGCTAATGTTAGAGGGCTAGGAGGAGAACCCGAGTATAAGTTGTGTTTGTAATGCTACAATGTTACCTAATCTACAAAGGCTATCTATCTATAAAGGATCAAACCCATTCACTTCACTAATCATGTGATTTGCTCCACCAGCTGCTGTGGTTTGTGTGACACTTCTTGACAGACTCGTCTCTGACCAGATCAACTTGTCCCATGAAGTTCTGGTAGAGTACCAGCAACGACCACAGCTTCTGATCGCCAAGTTCATCAGAAAGCAGCTTGGACTTTGTGACCGAATGTCATAACTCAGTAGCACCAACCCTCCCTGAGAGTCGGTGGTTATAATATCGAGGTCATGTGCCACTTGTAACATTTCCTTACGGTTGTTAAAATCATAAGAGTTCATGAAATCCTCTATCTTAAAACTGAACTTTGTAAGAGAACTTAATACCCACATGAAATTAAATTCGAATTCCATTTTAGAATCAGTTAATGAAATCAATCTAATAATTAAAATTTTAAACTCATGGATTATGACATTTGGAGTTTCATATGCAGCATTAATTAGGCTTATATATCAAAATAGATCAGCCATTTGTAGATGGTTACCAGTTGCTCTCTTTCTGAAACCAATCCAGAAATTTCTGTGAGGTTGCTGTCAGGAGCTTCTAGGTGTTGGACAAGTGTCAGAAATTGATTGCGTATATTCAAAATATTTACAGAAATGTGTCAGTGTGCTGTAGGTCTATATGGCAGAGTTATCTGTAGGGAAATATGACCAAACTTCTTTTCGATCCCTGAGCAACTTCAGTGCACCACAGAATGAAATTAGAGTGTTATGTATGCCCACATTTGTAATTTTCACAGACCATAACAGCTCTGGGTTACACACTTGTTTTTCATTTTCATGTGGATTTTTCCTTTTTTTAAAAATGAAAACCCTTAGTAATGTAAAGGTGTTATTTTTCTTCAGAAAATACAAGTGCCTTCTAGCAATTTTTTAAAGGAAATGTGTCTTGAGACTGTCCTTTCATTTCAATATAAACTAAACAGTCTGAGGAACTAGTAATGACTGAATTGAAACTTGAGGTGCAGACATTGAGCTAATCCTTGTGTGTGACTTTGAGGCAGGTCTTGTTCGAGCCCTGTTTGACTCCAGGGGCCCCAGCCGCAGAGGCTGCTCATCCCACCCTGAGGGTCCTTCTGAACTTGGCGTATTTAAGAACTGGGAAGAATTAGGCTATCCATAACCCCCCGACCCCATGGACTGATCTCGTTTGCCCATGGAGGAGGATACCCAGCTGATTGGGGACAAGGAAGAGGGAAATCAGGGAACTGGGGACACCATCACATTATTTGCTCATTCAGTGTATGTAAATATGGATAATAAAGCTATAATTTATAAAAAAAGAATGGATAGGAGAAGGGTGGAGGGCATCTTCAAATTGTACAGTATGTAAAGTTGTGTACATATATTTATATGGCTGTGGCACAAATAAAATTTAGTTGCAACCATGCTGCAGATTGTTGTTTCCTGGGACCCTGGATTGCTGGTGGGATTCCCTGCAGAAGACAATAATCCAGGCTGGCTGGCTGAATCAGTCAACAATCCCCTCAAAGGTGCTCTGGTGGTTCCTGGACTTCTTTTTTCAGTACAGATGCTTGGAGGGAAATTTCCCAGGTCTCCCAAGAATTGACCATCAAATAAAAAGATTGAAAACACAGCTGAATGAGATAGTCTAGCATTGCACTGGCTAGTGGCTTTTTATTTTACTTTATTTATTTTTTTGCACTAAGTGGAAACCGTTTCAATGTGGTTCCATAAGCCTTTTGTTTGGACTTTTATCTGTCTGCTCCCAGAAAAATCTTCTCTACTTTCTGCTGCACTGGGAGTAAGGGAGGCTATGAGAAAGAGGAGAATAAAATGGTTACACTTGTTCCTCCTTTCACCCCCCACTCCCTGTGTGTGTGTGTGTGTGTGTGTGTGTGTGTGTGTGTGTGTCTGTGTGTGTTTCCTCACTAGTATTTCCTGTCAGTAAATAATCCAAGCCATACACCCAACCAGTCACCAAGCCCTCTGAATTGATTTTCTGGCGTCATTGCCAAATCTGTCAACCCCCCTTTATATGTTGACCACTTTCTGTCCTGCAGACCCCTCCCCATGGTGGTCTCACCGTGGTGGCCATGCCTCCACTGTGGAAGCTCTTTGGGTTGCTCTCAGAGTCTCTGCACTCACGGGAGCCCTAGAACAGAGAGCAAGGACCTCAGCACAGCCCTTGGTGGCAGTGTGAATGTAGATGGCTTCCCTCTTCTCACATGTGCCTCAGGGACATCACTTTTGCTTTTTGGTTTGTGATACAGTAATCCTGGGATTCTCTGTATGCCAATGCACAGATAATTTGGGGGTGTTTGTAGATCCTTGTCCTATGAGTTCGAAGAATGAAATCCACTGACGAGAGGATGAGGTTCGGAGAGATTTCATTAAAGCTTAAAGATTTCGGAGGGAAAAGAGAAGGTGGGGGCTTAAGCTCAGGACATTAGAAAAAGAAGCAAGGTGGAACCCAGGGAGGCAAGAGGGCTGCTCAGAAGCCCCAGGAGAGAGAAGGCAGAACTCTTGCCCAGAGAGGCAAGAAGGGGTTGAGATGCCCACCTTGAGACTCAGATCTTGGAGTTTATGGGTAGAGGCCACATGAGGAGGATCAGGTTTACCAGTTTTTTATGTGCCCCATGGATGGGCAATTTACTCCTAATGTCATGAGTCTGAGATCAGAAATTTTGGAAAGGGGCTATCTTCTCAAAATGTTAATTCTCCAAATAAGGAGTAGAAGGACTCCCTAGGAGGGCAGAGATAAGGAAAGGCCAGAACCTTCTCACATTTCTGGCCTGTAGTAAAGCGTAATGACCTAGATTTTCTCCTATAGGCCTAGGGACAATTCCTGCACTTAACTAAAAGGAAGCTATTCCCTTTGGGTCATCACCTCTAAGCTGTTTCCTGCCAGTTATAGAAAAGGCACAGTTTACAAAGAAACAATGCTTTGAAAAGATTTTCCCACGGCCCCCTTGGGTGAGAGTGCTGCCCACAGGGAACAAGGGGCTGAGACCTGCCCTGTTTTTCCCGCTGTGTGCTTCGCTTGGGGCTGCACCCACCAATGGGTCTCTTCCTGGTTTATACACAGCAGTGCCGCGTAGAACCCAATGCCAATGTCCCCTGGCATTTCTGGCTCTTTGGCTATCTGCTTTCCTTGATGGCCCTCCCTTCAATTCATGTTCGTGGTTTTAAGTGAACTCAACCTCAGCCTTGCTGCTCACAGTGCTCTCTCCTGCCTCTACTAAGTATTCTCATGGGCTACAGTTCCGGATTTCATTAATTTTCATTAAATCCTAGGAACACTTTCAAGTGGTCAACATCTTAAGATCAGGAAATATACATTAAACCCTTGGAGAGCTTGTTTGGAGGTTCTAGAGGGAAGTACAACTATGCACACTCCTTTGACCAAGAATCTACTTTGAGAGTCCCAAGTTCAATGGCTGTCATCAAGGACACATGGACTGTCCCTGCTTTATTTGAAGCTTTATTTGAAGCGCTTAGAGTAGGGCCAGATCCTTGGTGAATGCTTGTTAGGTAGAGAATGAATTCTCTGCAGAGCTCATCCCTTGCAAACTTCCTGTAACGAGCTGCTGGGGTGTCCAGGACTTTGCTCCAGGACACATTAGGGTCTCCAAGGGAGTCTTTAGAAACACCATGGGAACACTCAGCTCAGATTAGCTCAGGAAGAGTCCTTAGGAGTGGGATTTGGAAGTTCAGTGTTAATATTGCCTGTGCTGAAGTGTAGCTAGCTGGTTTGACAGCCATTGATTTAGAAGATTGTACCTTGTGGGCGCCCTTTCAGCTGAACTGCAAAAAAAAAAAAATCTTCAGGTGGAAAAGTTCTGGAAAGTTCACTCAGTTTTGCTTCCTGATGCCAAGAACAGTGTCTTACATTTATTTTTTATACTTTTTTATTATGAATTTTACTATATGAACATATTGTATATTGGTCATATTACCATAGGGTTATACTCTCATGTTCTCTCCCCCATCTTCATTCTCCTGAGGCCCTCCTCAGTGGGATTATTAGTATTCATTGTGGGGTCACGTTTCTTACATTTTATATTCCCATCCACAGCCTGGTGAATAGTAAGACTGAATATATATGTGGTGTGTATGTGCAATTGTATATAATATATTAATAGTATAGTAATCATATATCACTATAAGATAATGTTCTTTTTTAAATAACTAGACTACCTTAGGAAGGTAATCTCTATAAGAATATATTCTTTAAAAAAGAATATAATCTTGTATTTAATACTCCTCATGAGCTCTCAAATGACTTCAGCTTTTGAAACATAGTGCTGAACCTATTTTGCTAGCTGTCTGCTGGGTGTCGCATGTGGGGTAGAATTGAAAACTTGAATAAAAAATAAATGGACTTGATTGCTTGCCTCCCAGCTATAAGTCCTGTCATTCTGTCATGGAAGGAAATTAAAATTGCAGGACACATACTGAGGTTCAGAAAGCCATTCTGTTCTTCCCCGGGATCCTGTGTGCCTCCAGACATACCATAAGTAGAATTTTTAAAGATCTGGTCTACAATCTTTATCTCAGAATTAGAGAAAAGCAAACTAATGTTTAACTGTTAAAGTTTCCCTTTATTCATGTTAAAAATAAAAGACACACACACACCTCCTCATTCCTTTAGATATCTTTTAAGAATTCTATTATAATACCAGTGACTCTGCTGTACAAAGTCTCCTAAAATGAATAAGTTGGATAACTTATAATTTGCAGTTTGTCTCATTAATGACTTCTTAGTGATTTTTCCATCTCTAGTGTGCTTTTCTGCCCCCCAATAGGTGTCATTCAATCTAGAATCAATTTAACATTTATTTTTTTCTTTAAACTGAGTATAGTGATTTTACTTCAGAAAAAAAAAAACCTACCAAAAAAGAAAAAAACCCTACCATTAAACTACTTTCCCTCTTTAATTTTCAATATGACTTAAATATTATTTTTATATTTAAAGTGGTTAAAAAATTTATTAAGCAAACAACCTCAAAACCAGTATCATATTGTTTTTTACAATATGATATATTGGGCTTTAATTTTGTTGACAAAAAGGTAGTAATTCAGGATTGTTTCTACTTTTACCTATTTCTAAAATTTCTTGGAAGATCTGTTGCTTTCTATAAGAGCTTATTTTGCTAATTGTTTGAAGCACTGTGGACAGTCCAGAGATACGGAAATGATTTTGATCATCTGATTTTGCCCCATCCCCTGTTAGACCAGAAAAGTCTTTAGAAATAAAGGTTTTAAATTTCTAAGTCACTTTATTTCTCATTAATTTTAAAGCTACATCCTTTCCCTAAAAAAAATATTACAGCCAAAAACAATGGTGAGGCAAACAAGATGTCACCTACGTCCATTTTGTATAAATGCTCAGCAGTGAGCAGCCTCCCTACTCAGACCTGTTTCCTGTATATCATGGTCAGAAGGCACATGTCTGTGGGACCCTGCTAAGAGGCTTGGATGATATAAGGTTAAAATAAAGTTGAGGCTGGCCTGAAACCTCAATAATCTCTTATCTGAAACAGGCAGGAGTTTTGGCCACTGCAATTTCCTTCTTTTATCCTAAAAATCCCAGTCCCTGGCAGGCCTCAACAAGCCCTGATAAGCCCAGGCACCTTAAAGCCTGAGTTTACTGGCACTCACATACCTCAGCTAACTAGCCCGGCAATAAGGTCACAGCTCCTCTACAGCCACCGCCATCCATTACATGCCTAAAGACACGTAACTCCCGCCACTTGTAGCTGAGAGAGTCCCCTCAACTTATCTATGCAAACCAGGCATTGACAGGTTACTGCCCCCTGCCAATCCCTTCATGAGACATCCACAGACTACCCTGCCCCTGCCAATCCCCTTGCTGCTTATACCCCTGCCTCTGATTTTTCTTCTATGAAAACAACTTTTTTCTGCATAATAAATGAGCTGTTCACTGCAACTGCCTCCCGAGAGTTCTTCCTCTCATTGGCTCACCGCTATCCCAAGACTCTATCCACACAGCTCCATGGACAGACAGGGAGTTGATGTGTACTGCAACTCCCCAAGGAATCCATAGAAACACAATGTCAAATTTAGCTGGTTCCATAACTGCTCTAAAGTTACCATGGCACAGATGCACTCCAAGTAAATAAACAAATGGCTAGGTAAGCAAGATCTAGTCACTTCCTGAAAGTAGTATACAGCTCTCTTCCTGTGATGCAGTAAGAAATCTGGGATAATCTCATAGACCCCAAAGCAAAGGGAGAATGAACACATTTTGAAATGTCAACAGAGTGACTATATGCAGTGGGAAGAAAGTTTCTTGGACAAGGTGAATGTTTGGGATGGAGCTTTAAAGGCATACTTTTGGTAGAAACTGTGCAAGGTGGGGTCCACCACGGACAAAGCATGAAATAAGGAAGGGAGGAAACAGAGGCTTTGTCTACAATAGTGAAGAAGTGTGGCTGTTGGATGTGGTCTGGTAAATATAAGTGCCAGAGTGTTTTGTAAACAAGGTTTAGCAGGTGGGCTTACTGTGTGGCAGTAGGGAATATGTTGCCAGTAAGTGAGAAGACAGTGAGGTTGAGTGAGATAAAGACCTGCAAGAGGAAACTGTGTCTCGGTGTGGAGGCCATGACTGGATTAACCACTCTCCACAATGTCCAAAGGTAGAGATGGATTAAAATCATTATTATCATTTTTTGTAACAGTTCCCCATCTTGAGAAGATCAATGGCTTCAAAGTTTCACCTAATAAGTCAAACAGATTGTGCATTTCAGAATAAAATTCCCTTTTCATGATAAGATGATGTGCTTCCAAAGTCTTCTTTTGCTGAAAGGCTGAAGTGAGTTCAACTGTGACAAGGCTGGGTCAGTCATGGGAGACGATGGCATCTGAAGGGCTGATGAGTGAGAGATGCCAGCAACAATCTCAACATCATTGCAGATGGCAAGTTCTATAGCTGTGTGGCTGATACAAAGTTTTCCATAGAGAATCTATGTATAAACTGCAGTTCATTATAAAGTCCTCATGAACTTTGGATATATGCTCGCAACATGGACCGTGAGGACATTGTGCTAAGTGGAACAAGTTTGTAGTGGAAAGAAAAATATCTGTCATTCCACCAATATGAGTTTCTTAGAGTAATAAAATTCTGAGAAAAAGAATGTAGAGTAGTGTCAAGGCCTGAGGGGAAGAGGATGGGGGAATTCTGGTGGAATGAACAGACTTTCACTTTAAAATAATGCAAGAGCTCTAGAGGTCATGGCACTGTGTGGACAAAAATGTGAATGTTTTTGATGTCATTGAATTGCATATCCAAAAAGGGTTAATATTGTTCATATCACATATATATTTACTATAAGAAAATGATAAAGGCTCAGTGTAATCTTAGTGGTGATTTTTGTAATCGTAAACATTAGCTAAGCAATCTTTTAGGGAAAATGTTCATGCCATGTGGCCTGGTTTTCATGGCTGCTGGGTGACATTTCCAAATGGAGAACAAATGTCTCTAAGTGGGTTGCTTGGGGTGTGAGGAATCTGAGCCCATGGGCTGGGTACCCACAGAGAGACTGTCTGTGCTAATGTCTTTATCTTTGATATTAGAATGTATCTGCATCAGCCAGTCCCGACACTCTTGCTCTAGATAATGTAGCCGACCAAAGTGATTTTTCAAAGCACAATTCATCAGAGTCAGGAATGCAGTGAGAAGATATGACTAACGCATCAACAGCCATCAGAAGGAATGATTAAATCTAAAACACTCACTGGAGAGAACAGAAGAAGAAAAAAGATGTCAGGGAATATCTCTATGGGATCAAAGTCTGGGAGCTTAAAATGAAATTTTTCTGAGCCAAACCAATATGCATTGCCCTTGCTATGAATGTCCCAATGACAGCAGGAGGCCAACTAATCAAACCAGCCCCAGTTTCCAGTTGTTACTTCATATGGGACTCTGTGGGGCTAAAATGTATCAGTAGAAGAGGGAAGAACCAGGTATGAAGTGGAGGAGGAAAGAAAAAATAAGAAAAGACCGAGAGGAAGGGGAGAAGGAAGGGGAGATTAACAGGTAGTATTATGAGAAGGATGAAGTCTAGGGGGTTTCTGAGGAGAGAGCCAGCATACCTCTCAGTGTAACAATCACCTACCAAAGCCCCTTGAAATATCATTGAAATGAACCAAAGCTCACTAGGAAATAAGAAGACCATGAGAGAGCTGAGTCCTGAGCATATTATATTACTGCTAGCCCTGGTGGAGACAAGAGGCCTTATGTTGGGCGAGGGGATGAGGGGACGTGTAGACACACCGGGACCCCACAGAAGGCATCTCCAACCTGCCTGGGAAACTCTAATGTATGTGGTTTGTCTGTGTGACAACTGGTGGGAGAAATGAAATTTCCTAAGAAAGCCAAAGTCATTGCTTTTAGTCAGACCTAGAGTTTAAATTTACATTTCAGGAGCTTCCACTTTAAAATGCACATAGAAGTTTGATTCTAAGGCAGGGATGCCCCTGGTCCTGCTGGTTTAATAACTGTAAAACCACACATCTGGAATTCATTTGCAATGGCTAGAGGCCCTGATGCAACCATTCTCTCCCCCTCTCTCCTTGTAAACAAACAAACAAACAAACAAATAAATAAATTTTAGCTCATTTATAGATCCACTTGCCAAAGCTTGCTTTATGGACAGGCCTGCTTTTCCACCTCTCTAAGAGATATTTGCAGAGGGGAAAGAGGATGAATAAATGCAATCTTCCTCCTTGAGTGATAATGACCAGACTCACTGATCTCCATTCCCACATCAGCTCACATCTGGTTTATTCTCATTAGCTGGAAATGGTTCTCCCGACCCCCCTACCCAGTCTTCCCCTCTCTCTTCTTTAAAAAAGTGTGTTTTGTTTTAGATACTGGTAATTCAACCCAGGTGCAGGCTAAACATGTCCTCCGCCACTGAGCATACCCCCAGCACCTCCTGTCTTCTATTTGACTTGAACCCTCCTTTCATTTTAGTCTTCCAAAAGTATTTGTTGGCTATTTCTATACCACCAGACATTTATATAGTAAACATGTTGTTCTGTGTATGTGATAAAGTAAAGATAACTTGAGCTGTCTATGTATCTGAAAGGAATGAGACCAGGATGGGGGATGGCAGAGGTGAAACTCAAAGAAATCATTTCTACAACTTTTTAAAGTCATCGAACAAGCTACAGTGCTTTAGTCACGCATACCCAGTGTGTAGGCTCTGGGTTCCAGGATTCTTAATGCCTACGACTCACTCTGAGCCCATACCATATACACTGACCACCTGTGCAGAGGATGAGGGTGTTTCCATTCTCCACGAGATGGTAAGGTGAATTGAATTCAATCAGAGATTTGGACTCTGAAGGTGGAAAAAAAATGAAATTGTCTAGAAGCATAAAAATAAAGACACTCTGAGGCTTCTGCTGGTATATCAGTTATTTTTCTCACTGATAGGACAAAATCCCAAGCAATAAGGAATTTATGAAGGAAAGGGCTTAATCTGGTTTACAATTTCAAGGGAAAGTTTTAACAGAACAGAGAAGGCTGGCAGGCTAAAGCAGGAAGCCCAAGCCACCATCTCATATAGGAAGGAAAGAAGAGAGAGAGACACAGAGAGAGATAGAGAGAGAGAGAGAGAGAGAAATAGGACATGCTGCCCAGGTTAATCAACCTCAAGGCCCAACCCCAGTGACCTACTTCTAGGAAGTATTCAAACACACAAGCCTACTGGGCGTATTTGACATTAAACCACCACAGCTGGTCTCTTAAGTCAGTTGGAAGCAACTATGGTATATTGAGATAAGAATATACTCTATTCAGGTCATCAGAGTTTTTTTTTTTAAGATAACAGGGTCTCAGTCCATGAAGATTCATGTGTTTCCTTGAGCAAGCTATTCATTTTTATTTCCAAGCAACTTGATTTCATTTTAAGAACTCTCAAAAGGAGATTTTAAAAATAATCTTCCAAAACTAAAATAGTTTATAATATTTCAATAATAAGACATTTTGGCAGCATTTTGTTTTAGATATACTGTGAAGGTAAGCATTTAAGATTAACACAATATTTACAAAATGTCAAAGAAATAAATTTAAATTGTTTTTGAAAGTGTTTATAAATATTAAGAATTTTCAGCATATGTGGTGCTAAGTAATATTGACATATCTGGGGAAATGTGCAAAATAGAAGGAAAATAAAATTACTAAACTTTCCCCAGACTTACTCTCCACCATATAAAATAGTAAATTCTCTGAAGAAAACAAAAGATATTTGATAAAATTAGTAAGGTTAACAATGCTCTTAGAAATGTGTAGTTAGCACAGTGGAGTGACTATAGGTAATGGCAAAGCATTTTATGTTTTAAAGAAGCTAGAAGAAAGGACTTTAAATGTTTTCATGCCTAATGATAAATATTTATTATTGACAACTTCATGCATGCATATAATGTGTTTTGATCATATTCATCCCTCATTATGCTTCTGATTCCTCCCCACACTCCTGCTAAACCTCTTTCCCCCAAATAGTCCCCTTCCTACCTTCATGACCTTTTTCGTAACCCACTTAGTTTAATTTCGTTTTAATTTTGCTCACATGAGCATGGTCAGGTGCTATTTTCTGGAGAATGTGAACTTACCAATGGCTATGTAATTGACAAGAAAGGTTTCTGTGACACTGTCAACGTTAACAGCCAATAGCTCCTTGAGGAGGTGTGGGGCCATATGAGCTCCTCCCCCATCCATGACAGAATGTTGATGGATCCAATACTGTGCAGAAACCACAGCTGCTGTGAGTTCATGAGTGTAATGGTCATATGTCCAGTGTTTCACTGCACAGCACTCCTTCCCACTCTACAGCTTACATTCTTTGTAACATGTCTCCTCTTCTGTGATAGTACCTAAACATTAGAGCTGTGGCATAGATGTCCTATTTAGCACTGAGCTCTCAATAGTCACTTATTCTCAGCACTTTAACCAGTTATGATCTGTATGAAACTTTTCCCCCTATAAAAAGGACCTTCTTTGATCAAGGCTTAGAGAAGTACTAATCTACAGCTATAAACATAAATATTTAGAAAGCAACTTGACAGCATATGCATTTGGCAAAAAAAAATAGTAATAGGTTTCCCATGAGGGTCTATGACTTCCTCAGCCATGGGCTTTTGCAGGTTTATAGTTTCAGGCATAGGTTCTCATGTGCAGACTGTGCCTCTCAAATATAATCAGAAAGAAGTTGGTTACCTCCATAACAGGCATGCCACTATTGCATCAGTAGGCACATCTTGATGGTCTGGTAGCTCATAGCAACCACAGCTGAGTAAGACACAGCTGACTTTGCTTCCCACAGCAGCCCGCATAGCACCTCTGGAACTATGATCGCCAGCCAAAAGGGAGGAAGCCTCCAGCTCAGTTCCAGCTGAATTTCTTTATATCCTGCAACCGAAATGTGTGGTGTCTTCCATAAATAAGGACTTACCGTCTAGTTCTGGTGGGCAACCAAGAGCAATGGCAATGGCCTGTGTTGTTTTGGGATCTCTGGAGCCTCTCCGACCAATAAATCATAGGGAAGTATCCAGCACCTGGCACTGTGATTTCTATTTAATAATCTATGGTTTGTGGATATGCCATTATCAATCCATGTAGGGTTTCATTGTTCAAATGCTATTTTTTTAAAACTATATTTTTAAATAGTTTACAAAGTAGTAAGTTTCCTTATGGCTGTTCATGCATCCTTAGCTTTGATTACCTCTCCCTCCACAACACCTTAGTTTCTTTCTCATCCACCTTCCACCTTGCTTGAACCTTTCCTCCTATCGTTCTCCTTTCTACTTTCACATCACAGGTGTTTACCATCCCCCACCCACCAGGGCCTCTTTTCTATCCCATGGCCCCTTTCTAGTTTCCTGGTCTTTATAGACATTCAATTCAGTATAAACACAGAAGCCTACACACATTCCAAGTTAGTTTCTGCATATAAGAGAGAACATATAGTATTTGTCTTTCTGGGCCTGGGTTACTTCATTCATTATAATATTTTCCAGTTACATCCATTTTCCTGAAAACTTCATAGTTTCACTTTTCTTTACAGCTGAATAAAATTCCATTGTGTATATGTATCACATGTTTATTATCCAGTCACAGTTACTGAATATCTAAGTTGATTCCTTTTTTTTTTGCTAATGTGAATAGAGCAAGAATGTATACAGATGTGCAGGTATCTCTGTAGTAGGATGTCGAATACTTTGGATATATGCCCAGGAGTAGTACAGCTGGTTCATAAGGTAATTCTAGTTTCAGCTTTTTGAGAAAGCTCCACACTGATTTCCAGTTCACACTCCCACCAACAGTGAATTAGGGTTCCCCTTCCCAATATTCTCACCAGAATTCATTGCTTGTTTTCTTAATGATAACCATTATGACTTGGGTGAGATGGAATCTCAAAGTAGCTTTAATATGCATTTCCCTGATGGCTATTGTTGAACTTTTAAAAAATATTTTTGGTCATTCATATTTCTTCTTTTGAGAATTCTTTATTCAGTGCCAGAATTCAGTTTTGATTGGTTATTTGTTTTGATGCTGGTTTATCATTGCTTGGTGGATTTTAGATATTAATCCTCTGTGAGATATATTGTTGGTAAAGATTTTCTCCCATTCTATAAGCTGCCTCTTTACTTGATTGACAGCTTCTTTTGCTGTACAAGAGCTTTTTAATTTCATGATGTCCCAATAGTCAGTTGTAGTTATTATTTCCTGAAAATCTGGACTCCTATTCAGAAACTCCTTGTCTAGGCCTATATCTTGAAATATGCAGTTTCAGAGTATCAGGTCTTACATTGAGGTCTTTGATTCATTTGGAGTTGATTTTTGTGGAAGGTGGAGTGTAGCAGTTACTTCTTTTGCTGGGTAAGATACTCAATGAGAAGCAGCTTTTGGAAGAAAAGGGTTTGTTTTGACTCGCAGTTTCATAGGGAAGTGTCCTCATGGTGGGGAAAGCATGGTTAGAGCAAAGAGTCAACTGGGCATCACATCTCCACAGCAGCAGGAAGGAAGTAGGCCAAGTAACTGGTCTTGGAGCTGGACTATATTACCTAAAGCCTACCTCCAGTGACACACCTCCTCTCAAAGGCCCCACAGCTTTCACAAGTTGTCACCAGCTGGGGATCAAGTATTCAAAACACATGAGACTATGGGGGACATTTCATTCAAACCATCACAGTGAAGGTTAAGGATTTAGTTTCATTCTTCTGTGATAATCAGTTTTCCTACACCATTGATTAGAAAGCTATCTTTTTGCCAATGTGTTTTTGACTGCTTTGTCAAATGTTAGGTAGTTGCATTTGTATGGACTTATATCTGAGTCCTATACGCTATTCTATTGATCTATGTGTCTGTTTCTGTGCTGATATTGTGCTGCTTTTATTATGATGCCTCTATACTAGAACCTGAAATCAGGTATGGTGAACCTTCCAGCATTATTCTTTTTGCTCAGGATTGCTTTCAGTATATCCCTAGTATTTTTTGCTTTCATGTGAATTTTAGAATTGTTTTCTTTTCTATTTCTGTGAAAGGAACTGAAATTTTCATTAGAGTTGAACTGAATCTGTAGACTGCTTTTGGCAGGATTGCTGTTTTCACAATATTAATTCTTCTATTCCGTGAGCATGAGAGATTTTTCCATCTTCCAGTATCTTCCTCAATTTCTTTCTTTTAAAGTTTCCATTGCAGAAGTCATTCATTACTTTGGTTAGGTTCCTTCTAAGGAATTTTGGAAGCTGTCATGAATGAGATTGTTTCTTTTATTTCTTTTTCAGTGTGTTTGTCATTGATGTATAGGAAGACTACTGACTTTTGTATATTACTTTTATAACCTGCCACTTTGCTAGAAGTGTTTATCAGCACTAGATGCTTTCTAGTGAAGTCAGGGTTTTTAATGTATAAGAATAATGCCACCTTAAAATAAGAATACTTCGACTTCTTTCGTTCCTATTTGTATCTTTTTTTATTTTTCACCATTCTCAGCTAATACTTCAAGCACTATATTGAATATCAATGAAATGGATACCCTTGTCTTGTTCTTTATATTAGTGAAAATGCTTTGAGTTTGTCTCTAGCATGATTTATTATTGTACTGAAATATGTCCCATTCATTCATCTTTAATCTCTCCAGGACTTTTATCATGAAAGGATGTTGGATTTTGTCAAAGGACTTTTCTGCAACTATTGAGACGATTAAGTTAATTATGTCATTAAGCCCATTTGTGTAATAAATTACATTTACTTATTTACATATGTTTAACATCTCTAGATCTCTGGAATAAAGCCATTTTGATTATGGTAAATGATCTTTTTGAGAATTGCTACATGGTCATCAGGGAGAATGGTTTGCAATTTTTTTATTTGTTTTGTCTTTATTTTTGGCTTAGAGTAATATTGGCTTCATAAAGACTTTGGAAGCATTCTGTCCTTTTCTATTTTATGGAATAATTTCAAAAGCGTTGCTTTTAGTTTTTCCTTGAAGGCCTAGTAGAATTCTGTAGGGAATCTGTGACAGTTAAGTTCTGTTGTCAACATGATCAGATTCAGAATTAAGTAACAAATGTGCCTCTTGGGCAAGTCTGTGAGGTGTTTCCAGGAAGGACCAATGGAGGGAAGAAGGCCTTCCCCAAGAGTTGGTGGCCCTTCTTGAGGTGGACAATAAATAAAGAAGCCTGGGGAGAACACAGGGTCTTGGCATGGCTGGCTGAGCTACTTACTGGTGTGTTCATATATCCACTTGTTGCTTCTGTCTCAGACATTGGCACTCAGCTTCATCAGCCTTCCACTGTGAACTGAAGACCAGCAGCTCCCCAAGAATCCTCCAAGCCTTCAGTGTCAGATTAGGACTGTCAAAGCATCTTACCTCATGGGCTGAGTAGCTACCAGGTTCTCTTTAGCTTGTCGGACTGCTCAGCCTGTCTACTATAAAATGATCCAACAAATCCCTATACAATACATATTCAGAGAACCCCGATTAACACAGGTAACACTGTGGTACTAGGAATGGTTTTGGAGAAACAGAATTGTAAGGATAAATTTCTCTAGTGGGATTGGTCTTATCCTAAGCTGGCTCTCCAACTATAGTGCCATGAGAGAGAGACTCTCCTGGTAGCTAGGAGAGCACTGAAAAATCCATGCTATGAAATACTTAAAGGACTCTATAGATAGATATATGTGATGATCCCGATTCACCTCTTGTGAGCAAGGGATTTAGTGACTCTGTGTGTAAAACTTTGAATATTTGTGGAAAAATAAAAATGATGATGCTGGCTGGTTGCTTCTAGCATCTCTGGTTAGAGTAAACAAGGAAAAGAATAAGCTCAAAGATAAAATTTCCCAGCACAAGATAAGCATAAATGATCCAGAGATTTCTAAGTGTGCCCTGGAATAGAATCTTCTCTCCAACAGCCATGAGGCTTAAATTGCAGAAAACTAAACTCAATCAATATCATATATTTGGCTGGTTTACAATGCAAATTCAATTCCAGGTCTCAAAAGAAATTGGCAAGCTGCAGACAGCTACTATTGAACTTTCTAGTCATATCATGTGAGCTAATAGAGTAAGTCCTCTTATAATAATACATATTCATTCTATCATATCTGTTCCTCTAGAGAACCCTAATACAAAATCCATCTGGATCTAGGCTGCTTTTTTTTAAATTCACTGCTTCAATCTCATTGTTTATTATAGATCTGTTTAAATTACTTATCTCACCTTAAACTTTGGTAGGCAATATGTATCTAAAAATTCACCCATTTCTTGTAGGGTTTCCAATTAGCAGGGTACAGATTTTTAAAGGTATGACCTTAATTTTTTTTCTGAACATTTCACTAGTTAGTTACATAGTATCTCCCTTTTCATCTTTAATTCTATTAATATGGGTCTTCTCTCTCATTTTTAAGCTAACTTGGCTAAGGGTATATCAATCTTGTTTATCTTTCCAAATAAACTTCATTTCTTTGATCCTTTGATTTTTTTTTTCATTTCCATTTCATTTATTTCTGCCCTGGTCTTAATTATTTCTTCCCATCTACTGTTTTTGTGGTTTTTTGTTTGTTTATTTGTTTTGGTTCTTGTTTTTCCAGGACCTTCAGGTATATCATAAAAGGTTATTTATTTGAGGTTTATCTGATTTTTGTAATATGAGCACTGAGAGCTATAAACTTCCTTGTGTTCCACAGGTTTTCATATGTTGTGTTTTCATTTATCATTAAGCTCCAGGAGCTTTTTGATTTCTTTCTTGATTTTTGTCAATGACCCATTCATTATTCAACAGCGTGTTCTTCAATCTTCATGAGTTTGTATGTGTTCTATACTTTCTCTTGCTGTTGTTTTCTAACTTTAGTTCATTGTGGTCAAATAGAAAAAATGGAATCATTTCCATTTTCCTATATTTGTTGAGACTTGTTTTGTATCCTGTGATCTGTATTAGAGAAAGCTCCACAGGCTGTTGAGAAGAATGCATATTCTGTAGTGTTTGGGTGGAATGTTTTATGAATGTCTGTTATGTCTATTTGATTTATGATGTCCTTGAACTCTAATATTTCTTTGCTTGTTTTTGTCTAGTTGACCTGTTGATTAGTAAGTATGAAGTATTGAAGTCATTCTGTCTACTATTATTGTGTTGGAGTTAATCTGTAACTTGTTTTGTGAAATTGGGTATACCTGCATTGGGTGAATGTATGTTTACAAATATGTTATTTTCCTTAATCAGTATGAAGTCACTTTTTAAAAAAATCTTCTGACTAGCTTTGGTATGAAGTCTATTTTGTCAGATATTAGAATAGCAAAAACTGCTTATTTCCTGGTTCCATCTGTTTGGAACACCGTATTCCACTCGTTTACTCGAAGATATTGTCTCTTTCATTGTGAGTTGTATTTCTTAGACACAGAAAAACAATCGATTCTGTTTTGCAATGCAGTCTAGAGTGTGCCTTTTGATTGGAAAACTGAGACTATTAAGAGGTGTTATTTTAAAATTAATTCCTTCATGTTGTTTTTGAAGTGTTTACTGGTTTTCTTATTTACTTAACTGTTCTAGCATAATTTATCTTTTCCCCCTGTAGGCTCTGGGAGGTGTTTATGATTCTCTTCAGTCCAAAATATTCCTTCTAATATTGTCTTTAGAGCTGTTCATACGTTTCTTTAGCCTTCTTTTATCAAGGAGAGTTGTTCTTTCTCCCATTATGATAGATGGTTTTGTTGGGTATGGCAGTCTGGATTGACAGCTGTGATCTTTCAGAACTTGAAATACATCATTCAAAGCCCCTTCTCATGTTGAATATTTTCATTGAAAAGTCAGCTGTCAGTCTGATGGGCCTGCCTTTATATGTGACTTGGTTCTTCTCTCTGGAAGCTTTCAATGCATTTTCTTTTTAATGTAAATTTAGTGTTTTGACTATGATATGACTTGGAGATTTTCTTTTCTGGTTCTGTCTGTCTGGTGTTCTGTATGCCTCTTCTACCTAGATGGCATCTCTTTCCTTAGATTTTGGAAATTTTCTTCTATAATATTATTGAAAACATTTTCTATGTCTTTGACATGAATTTCTTCTCTTCCCATACCTATAATTCATAAATTTCATCTTTTCATGGTATCTTAAAGATCTCACATGTTCTATTAAATTTTTAAAAATTTGTATTTCTGAATGATTCAATTTCTCTCTTTTGTCTTCAGGCCCTGATATCCTGTCCTCCACACAATCCATTCTATTGGCAAAACTTTCTACTTAGCCTTTATTTGATGTATTGAATTTTTCATTTTCAGCCTCATTTCAATTTGGGTTTTCTGCAGGATTCCTATCTTTTTCTTGAATTCTATTTTCATATACTGATTTAACTTCCTTATTTCATTGATCTGTGTTCTCTTTGAATTCACACAGTAGTTTATTGATGTCCTCTCTGACTTTTTTTGAACATATTTCTAATTGTTATTTAGAATTTTTGTCTGGAATTTTGACTGTTATTCTCACTGAAGACCATTGTTTTAGGGTTAATAATTTTGGAGAAGACATGTTGTTTTGATTTTTCATGTTATTTGTATTTTAGGGCTTATGCATCTGGAGTTAGGTCATTGGTTGAGTTATTTTTATTTTTATTTTTATTCAGGTAACCTTTATTTCCTTCAGTGGAGGTGTTCACAATGTTTAAGTGGAGCCAGGCTGTTAAGGTTGAGATGGGGAGCTTTATGACATTGGATTTGGTAATTATTTCTTACCAAATGTGGCACTGGAAGAAAAGAAAGTACACAGGAAGGAAGGGATGGAATGAGAGAGAATACATACATACACACATACACAAATGAAAGGAAGAACCTTGGACTTCATCAAAGTGAAAATGTCCTATACATCACCAGGATAATACTATTACTAGAGTGAAAAGTGAATCCAAGGAGTTGGACAAAATATTTGCAGATTATAATCTCATAAAGGTTTCATATCCAGGATATGTTAACTTCTTCTGAAATTTAAGGACAACAATGGCAAAGTAAACAATCCAATTATCAATGAGATTTACAAATGAACAATAAATAAAAAGATCCCAGTGTAATTAATAATTGGGAAATACAAATCAAAATCATATGAAGATATCAGTGCACACCCAGTATAATAGCTATTGCAAAAAAGAAGAAAGAAAAGAAACAAATCAAATAACAGAATAAATGCTGTGAAGAAAATGAATAAATTGGAACATTTTGCACTACTTTTGGGAACATAAAATGGTGAGGTTGCTTTATAAAATCATCTAAGTTCCTCAAACACTAAACTTATAATTATATCATCCATTGATGGCACTTATAGGTACACACTCAAAAGAACTGAAAAAAAAACCTGAAGTCAAACAGCTACACATCAATGTTTATAGCATTATTCATAACAGCCAAGAAAAGTAGAAACAACACACTGTTCATCAACAAATGAATGGATAGGCAAAATGTGGTGTACATGTGCAGTAGACTATTATTCAGTCTTAAGAAGGAATAAAATTCGGATTCAGAGGCATGGCCAGGAGAACCTGGCTGAATACTAGGCTATCCATGGTCCCCTGTCACAAGGACTGATCCAGATGACCCATGGAGGAGGTTATCCAGCGGAGTGGGGAGGGGAGGGCAGCGGAGAATTGGGGATAACAACTCATTGTTTGCCCACTAAATATTGTAACTCATTATGGACAATAAAAAAAGAGAAAGATAAAAAAATAAATTAAAATCATAGATAACCAGATAAAAAAATTCGGATTCATGCACATATATGAATCATGAAAATGGTAGGTGATATAAGACAGCTATACACTCTCTCTACACAAATACTGTAGGGTGGACTTGCATGATGTTCTTAGCATATGCAGATTCATAGAGATAGAAAATGGAATGACTACGGGGGCTGAGAGAGGGGGTGGGTAGTGTTTGTTTAATGGGGAGAGAATCTCATTTTGAAATGATGAAAAGGTTCTGGAAGGAGTGGTGATGACTGCACAATACTGTGGATATACATAATTGCACACTGAAAAAAGGTTCAGATTGTAACTTTCATGTTATATATTTACCAAAAAAAGGAAATAACACAATCCATGTCATAAAAAACAAAAAGCTATAGAAATAAGGCAGCTTAAAAGAGCTTAAAGAGACATAGCTAAAGTCACTGTCCCACTTGAGACTGGATCCTAACATGAGGGAAATGCTACAGAGCTAGTAAAGGCTCAGTGAATAAAATTGGAATGTGGAGTCTAGGTTAGAAGAAGGCATATCAGTATTTCGCTATTACGTGCTTATGCAAGCTGGCATTCTAGCCCTTAGTAAGTGTGCACATTGTTCTGGCATAGGCACCTTACTCTCAAATAGCTCAGAAACAAACAAACAAACAAACCTGTGTGTGTAGCCAGAAGACAAAAATGATAAAGCAAACTGAATATTAAGTGAATCTGGATAAAAGGAAGTAGGGTCAGTTTTCAACTTTTTTCATAGAGCTGAAACTATTTTCAAGCGGTAACTTTTTAAAGCCTAGCAAAACTCAAGAAAAGAGACGTAGGATTCCAAAGAGGGTAGCAATTCGAGATGATCAGGAGCATAATAAAAGTCCTGCTGGAGGCAGAAGAGAAGGAAACATGACAAATACTAAGAGCCAACATTTCTAAACAATTCTTGAAATAACATTGAATTTGTCTTATAAAATGGAATTCCTTTTGCTGAATACATCTGACCCAGAATGACCGACATTAACAGAACTCCAGTAACTGTTGTGTTATAAAGAAGGCAGCATGAAAATGTCTGGTGTAGTCAGGCAAAAAGATCAAGGGATTGTCAGAGAAAGGGAATCATACTACAGTAGGCCTCCTGACATTTTGTGTTAAGGAAAGAGAAGGTAAATGTGATATTTCTTTCCCAGGAGAAGCTGATTTGCAACTATATGAATCTCCAACTAAGCGTTATTAACACTTAAGAAATCGGAAGAGATTGTTTCCACAAGTAATTCATAAAGAGTATTCTAGAAAACAGGATTCAGATAATCAACATGACAGGTGAAAAATTGATATAAAGCTTATAGACATATCAACAAAAATATATTGACATAAAAGAAGATGAAATTAGTGCCTAAGGGAGAATACATAATATTTATGTAACCCCTGAAAGTATAGACACAACTATAACAAAAGAAGTATGATGTACATAGCTAACAATTGTTATTGTTTTTTTATCATATCGGTATTTATCTAAGACTAGTTTGAGATAATGTAATGAGTAATTGTGTCATATTTTGACACTCTTGTCATTAGGCATAGGAATCTTCAGTGAGGAAAAAAGAAAATATGAATGTGAAGTGGAAAATGTTAAGTAAAAACTCCATGGAACTTGAATGAGAAGTAGCAGAATAAACTGACATAATATTAGATATTTATATGTGGGGGTGGGGTTTGTTTGCACATATATGTGCATATGTAGCTATACATATACACATATGTATATTCGAAGCAGTGCTCATGGAGCATAGAAGACCAATCCAGTAGCAATGGATTCCTTAGCATTCAAATTTTGGTCTTGAAATACCATTTCCCAACAAGAAGATTCTTAGCTTGTTAGAGAAAAGACAGATTCCAGGTCAGAACAGTAAATGCTTACAATGGGCCTGAAATGTGTCATGTCAGATGACAGATGTGACAGATTTGAAAGATGGCTGCAGAAACATCTCCTCTTTCACATAACTCCTGCAGTGGGAGCAGCCATTCAGTGAAGCTCATTTCTCAGCCCTCTCATCTCTGGGAGAGCTCATGACTGCTTCAAGGAATGCAGAGAAAGAGAACTGGGCCAAATGCAGATCTGGATGCTTGCTTTCTGTCTTAGTGTATGCTTGCTTTTGGAATGTTTCATCTTGGAACCCAACTACCACCCTATGACAAGCCTATGGAGCTGGTCTAGTGACAAGCTTGGTTGTTCACCTAGACAACAACCAGCATCTGCAGTCAGCCATGTCATTGAGTCACCTGGGTCACCTAGCCAGGCTGAGCCTTGCAGTGACTACAGCCTCTAGTAGCAATCATCTGCAGATCATCAGGTTCGCTGTGGTGGGCAGAAAATGCCACCAGAGAGTCATCCTCCCAGTCCCCAGAATCTGTGACTATGCTATGTTTTATAGCAAATGGGAATCAATGTTACCAATAACCTGATCTTAAACTAGGAAGAGGGTCCTCAATGGTGTGAGTTCAGTGCACTTTCAAGAATCCTCACCAGTGGGAGGGGGAGGCAGAAAAGTGTGGAAGAATAGATGTGAGAATGACTACAGCTGGCATCGCTGGTTTTGAGCCAAAGACTACGAGCAGATTCCAGAACCTCAAATTAAAAGATCTTGTTCCAGAACCTACATGAAACCATATACCTCTGCTGATGTACACACTCATTCTCATTTCTGACCTCCCTAAGTGGAAGGCAGTGACAAGGACTTGTTTAAGCCTCTAACTTTGTGGTGATTTGCTATAGCAGTGGTAAAGAATTAATATAGACTCATATGGAACCCAGTCAAACCCTAGGATGGTGAGGAGAAAAACAAATGATAGTTTTGAACCACAAGTGTGGTTATATAGCCATAGTTAACTAGAATATCAAGGGAGTTATCGAGTCTATTAGGTTGTCTGAATAGGAGTTCTGCCCATTGGATAAGAAGGGATACTGTGAGCATCAAAAAGAATTACCCTCCAATAGACTGTAAGATCAAATATACAACGAAACTGCTCATCTCTGAAGAATGTCAGAAAACCCTCTCACTATTTTGAAAACTGTTAACAAAGAACTACTTTGACTACTTCTCTTATACCACCAGAAGAGGAAAACCTTTTGTTTACATAAGTTTTTTAGCTAATGAAGAAAGGAGTGATTGCATTAGTGTGTATTTATTATAGGGTCCATAATTAATCAATGGCTCTAACTACTGAGAATTACTGGGGTAAAAATTTCCCAAAGCACCCCAAGATAGTTAATCTCTGGCTGTCAACCTGAAAGGATTTAGAATCACCATAGAAACAAATCTCCTGGGGTGATTTTCTAGATTAGGATGCACCCTAACCATGGACAGTGCCATTCCAAGCCTCAGATTCTGGCCGGAAGAAAGAGAAGGCTAGCTGAGCAGTAGCACTCATGACTCTATTGACTTCCACCCTACTGACGTGACTATGTGACGCTGGCTTCCTGATCCTGTTCGAGGCCAGCCTGAGACTATATAGTGAATTCCAGGTCACCGTGGGCTAGAGGATCTCTCCTAGCTCAAAAAAAAAAAAAAAAAAGAAAAAAGAAAGAAAAAAAAACAATAAATAAATAAATAAGTGTATGCTTGAGTTTTGTTTGAAATACTCCTTTTCTATAAAGTCACCTGGGTAGTTCTTAGATAATTTGGAAATTTGACAGGATTTCAAATATCATGATGGAATTTTAAATATCCATTCTAAACAACCATACAGACATCTTTTCTAGCAAAAATAGGTATTCCCATGCTTGAAATGTTATTTCTAATTTATTCTTAAGGACAAATTTGCAAAGTGAAATTGTGTGGATGATTGGTTTGCAGTAAACATGATGTACCAAATTGGCTTCTAAATTTAGAGGAAGGTTGGATCTCCTCTCACAATAGTCAAGAGATAATAGAAGTATTAATGATAATGAAGCTTCCATAATTAAAAAGCCAAATTTTGAAATAACAAGTAGAAATGAATGTCAGCAGGTAGAAGCTAAGTAACATAATTCTTGCTAGCAGTTATTCTGAGCTCTTTTTCATGGCATAACAAAGCCTTCAAAATACAGCTTACTAAATGCTAGTGTATATTACAAATGTCCATAATTAGGTTCCAAAATCTTGG
The DNA here is from genome assembly GCA_004024765.1 of Zapus hudsonius. Lineage (NCBI taxonomy): Eukaryota > Metazoa > Chordata > Mammalia > Rodentia > Dipodidae > Zapus > Zapus hudsonius. Next base: position 63,069 of record PVHP010004305.1, read on the forward strand.
TGAGTTTGGTAATCTTACATATAACTTAAAGGAATATTAAACAGTATGTAAAACTCTGAAAATCATACAAAGATAAAGTTTTTAATAGATCCTCTGATTTTTAAAAATAACATTAGGATGTGATAATTATTGTTATTCATATAAATGTTTTCAAAGAAAACCCCCGATTACTTCTGTGCTCTAGATTTTAAATACAGTGGACTCCATATCCTTTCTTGGAGGTTTTTGAGGGTTGATTTTCGGTAACATCTCTTTGGCGTATAACGTTTTGTGAAGTCCAGCTTCTCGAAGTGCTAATTCAAAGCGAAGTCTAGGGTCAGAGATTATCTGTAGACGTAAAAGATAATTTACATAAACAACAACTCATTGGATTGATGTAAACTGACATTCAGTTTCATATTTTCCAAGTTGCATAATTTGTTTTTGTTGGCTAGATGATTAGATGACAATAAACTCTAACAATAATTGTGGTTTTTTTTTAACTAAAATACTTAAGTCTTTCTGGACATTATCATTCACCAGTGTGTTATTAATTTCCAATATAAGCTGTATAGAATATTATCTATTAGATTAAATTAAACTGTAATGCATTAAAATTATTGAAAGATGTGACAAAATTACTTTCAGTACTATTAATGACTCATTTATTGCTGCCTAGACTTATAGAGATAAATCACTGTTAAATAAATATACTTTGATAAATAAATTAACCTTCTAAACATTTTTTAACAGGCCTTTTAACCTCTCTAACATTTAATAATATGTAAATTAACTTTAAATACATAGCCACTACTTGAAAAACAAAATCAATAGAACAGTCTTCCAAGACTGGATTTTTATTTCAAACGGAACTAGCAAATGCCTCTTGATAGTAAGTGGGAGGAGGCATACAAGTCACTTAATTTCCATTTTAATTTCTAGTTGACTAGACCTTATTCCTCTTTCCTTCCTATGAATATTCAATGTTACATGCTGCTGGCCACATATGGGTTTCACCTAATGAGATATTTTATCTGAATTTGAAGATGAGGCCATAAAAACTGCAGAGAACAGCCCTTCCCTCAAGAGCACCTTACATGAATGGGGTAATCAGGTGTACAGGTAACTAAGTAGTGGCAGCATGTGATGGTTGATCTATGAGCCTGCTGCTAGGGGCGTACAGGTGGTCAAATAAGAAACAATTGTGTTAACCTTGAAGTCCAATGTCATCTTCATAAAGCAAGTGGGGAGGAAGAGAGATGTAGTCAGAAAGGAAGGCCACACGAACATCTAGGTGAAGGAGGTTGATTTGGGGGCCATGGGAGTTTGGACAGAATACTGGGTACCACTGAGGAAGGCTGGGAAGGAAGGACACCCTCACAATGGATTGGAGTTGAAAGGTTTGGAGGCTAGGCTGGTGACGTGGTGTTTGTTTTTGCTTTTGGCATGGAAGCATTTAAATGATTACATTCTGAAGCCTTCTGCCTTTGAAATGCAATCGTTGTAGTTGCAGAGGAGAATAGATCTGATCATAAATTCAGAATAAATTTAGGCTGTAGGAAAAGAAGTGATGGAGGGTCAGGAGTCTACTGTGATTGTCTAGACATGAAGTAATATAAATGCCTGAATGTGGCTGGTAGCAGGGAAGAGCCAACATCAGAAACACTCAGAAAGGAAGAGTCAGTTGCAACTTTGAAACTGATCAGACACAGTGCTGGGGTAATTGTCGGTGTGAGGCCAGGGATAATCAGGGATTTGTCTGAGGACTAGCCCATTGGGCCTAGGAGCCTGGCTTCTCCTTTTCTGCACCCATGTATTCTTCCTGCTCCTTCTCATCCACTCCTGGGATTTCCGTTCCATGTGTGATCTCTGTGCTAACTCCCGAATTCAGGATTCACCTCTCTTCAGCTCCAGGGTTGTGGAGGTTAAATTTTGTTCATTATGATATGTTTTGATTAAGTAGCAAGTGAAGAGAGAAACTCCCTCCTCCACAGACCTCTGCTTTCCAGTCCTCCTCCCCAAAGGCAGTTTCTTATAAATGTGCAGGAGATATTTTTACCTTAAACATGACATGAACTAAATGATTTCTCCTGCCTAGGCTTGTCTTTCCTTCTTCCACGGCAGTACCACAAATGGCTATCATTTGTTGAATGACTCCTAGGCACCAAAACATAGTCTATAGAGTTGATAGTTTTCTTTTTTTCTAATTCTCACAAGGACCTTGCAAATAATTATTTAACAGATGAGAAAAACAAACATCGGGTTAAAAGCTTACACAAGTGACCCTAGCCAATAAATCAAGGATATTGACTTGAATCCACAGTGCAGGCTCCTTCCCAAAGTACTTGCTGTAGAGCTTGGAATCTTCCTTTCTTTATCACCTTTCTTTCCCAGCCAGAGCCATTCGTGACCCCTTCACCACCACATCATTGAGGGCTCAGCCATCTTAAAAGATCCTCACCTACCCCGTCTCCACACTCATCAATTTTCCATTGAAAACATGCAGCTAAAACATGAGCGTGGTTATATAACCTATGAGCGTCAAGGTTTCATACCTGTTTCCAGGGTAAAGGTCAGACATCTGAGTGGTAAGACATACTATGTTTCACAATTGCTCCTTAGCCCAGGCTTCCGGTCTCATGTCTCAGCACATGTCTCTTGCCTCCTGTCTTCCACTGAAGATATAGAGGAAAGCCTCAGCCTGGCCTCTTCTGCCTGGTGAAACTCTGGGCTGCTTGACCCAGCTCCTTGCTACGTGTCCACCTTCTGACTTCCTTTCGGGTGCCCTCTCTACTTTGGTATCTGCAGATGCCCACACATTCTTATAACTAATTCCTCTCCAAATACACCACAATCTATTTTTGTTTTGATATAGCTCATCTCGAATGAGTTTTGTTACCACTGCCCTAAATCCTTGACTGAGCTACTGCTCAGAAGCTCCCTGTCACAGCTCCTCTATAGCCTCCCATCAGGGTTCAGCCCCTTCCTCGCCTGCATCATGGAGCTCACACATGACCTTCCCTCTCCACTTGGGTCTTCACCCACACAGGATCAATCCAGCTCACTCAGGATGTAGCCTAGAGCGACAGCTCACATAGGGTATGAATGAAGTATATATTCCAAAAACATGTGCTCAACTAAGAAATGAATTCACCTCACTCTTCTCCATCAAAGCATGATACACAGTAAAGGCACTGTGGATTTATTTGGCAACAGAAGTTTCCAAAGTAATTTCCTTTTTCCTTCTAAAATTCACTCCTATGTCCTCCTTCTCGTGCTCCATCTCTTTATTGCATCCATCTAAAAGATCTTTTAAATATCCCTTCTCCATTCCAGGCACAGACTAATATGAAATCTAAGTTCCTACAAATGGCTCATTAACCCTTCACTAGTTTTCCCACAGAAAATGGTTTATCGTTAGTTCTGGTCATATAACTTTTGACAGTTTCTACTGTGTTACCTCATCAGTTATTATTTTTAAACAGGAATGATGCTATTAATTTAAACATAAATTCTTCATACAACAAACATATTTTATATTTAAATTATAAAATAGTAACTTGTGAATAAAACTTTACAACATTATTTTTTTATTTAAAAATAATCTTCAATGATTGTTTCATAAAATTTTCAGGTAACCTGTTTTGTTCTGTGGTCACCATTTGACAATATTTAGATTTGGAGTAATCATGAGCTACCATTTAAAGTAGAAACAAGGCTAGTATGTAGGTGTTTAATTGAAAACAATTTGTGACGGCCCCTCCCCCGAAAGAAACGCACTATAAATCCCCCATCTTCAGCATGGATTGTGCTCAGTCATGCTGGTTCCCATAATTACCTGCTGCTGATTGTATGTGTTCAAGGTGAAGAGCGGCTTTTTGAGAACAAACTCTTCTTCCATTTCAGTCCCTGTCCTGGCTTTCCATGCCATGGTGTCTGACATCATCCTAACAGGATCAAATTGAGCAACGACAGCCACCTGAAAGCAGAGCTCTTATGGACATGCAGAAACAGATCCATGATCAACTGTTCAGGTAATGTTATGAATGCCTAATGACCATCGAAGAAACTTTAGTAAAGATAAAACCTGAAGGAATACTAAAAACAGGCCAGTCCTAGAGACTTAGAGTCCTAGAGACAGAGGAGTTCAAAACATATGTCAAACAAAATATTAAAAGACCATAATCATTTTCTAATGATTAGTTACAATTATGATTAATTTCATATAAAAATTTGTCTGCTAAAAATCATAAAGAATTTTATGTAGAAAATTTACATTTTCAATCACTTCGAAAAATGACAAAAGCAGTCAGCAATCTCTGGCTATAGTAACAACCCTATGAAGCTTTTCAGGAGGTTTAATGTGATTTAAAAAGGTGCAGCTCCAGTCATGGTAAAGTTAAACGTGTTGTGATTACTGGGCAAGATTGCATGCATTTCCACTGGATCAGGCACCTAGATTTCTAGGGACTGTTAGAAACGATTACCCTTCCTGATGCAAAGCTGCAGAGTCATTTTAACATGAATGCCCTTGTCCTGTATAATAACAACAGTTCAAAACTGAATCCCAATGAAAAGAAGCTACTAATTTTGTAAATTATATGCGCCATTAGTAACACTTACCTGTTAAGTCTGCAAGACAAGAATTAGTATGCAGTAAATGGTATTCTTAATGCCATTTACAAACTGTAATGGAATAACTGGAGGTTAAACATTCTTTAATTATCATAGGTTTCCTAGCTAAAACTTCTTATACTGCAATTCTCAGTACTGATTACAGATAAAGGGCACAGTAATTTTTTCTTTCAAAGGATGAATTGATGGAGGGCATTCTAGTCGTGTGGCCTCTGTAGCTATCAAAGCTGTATTTGCAATAAGAACATGTAAACTAATAGTGGCATTAAGGCTTGTCTCCAGAAAGCTGTAGTATATAATTATTTGCTAATGACAAACTAATTTGACTTTTTTCCAGATCTAGGATGAGCAGAACTTACATTCCTGTGCTTTGAGTTTCTCTGCATCCTGTTTTATTGAAGAAGGCAATGATGTAAGAGCTACGTACATTTAAACCACATCTGTACTCTCTTGAATAGACATCCCTGTTTGGAATCCCACCTGACATTTGCTAGCTGTGTAGCTTTGGAGAAAGTACCCGACCTCTGCACCTCATCTGGTTTGCTCTTTCACAACACAAGGGTACTAGCAATACTGGCTTCCCAGGGTAATGAAGAGATTAAACCAAGTAATACCAGAGTAGTGTATTTGGAAGAGGACTCTACTCTTAGTTAATACGCACAGATTTGAACTCACATCACTACAAACGTATAAAGCAGGTATTATCACTATTGTTCCCATTTTTCAGATGAGAAAATGGAGCCAAGGGACATTAAGTAAATGATCAAACTGTCTCTGGCCAGTGACTAGCAAGCCAGGTTTTCCCAGGTTGAAGGACACTCAAAGACAAGCTGTCTCCCATGACTCTGCACTGCCTCCTCTCACAGAAAGAGAACCAGATGGCTGTTTCCTACTAGCTGGGGTTTTAGCCTTATGGGTTCACCCAATTACTGTGGGTTCAAAGTTCTGAAAAACTGCCAATAAAACTATTTCACTGCATTTCCCAAGTTCCTAAATTCCTGCCTTTGCCATGTGCTATGTTCATTGATTTTTTTTTGCCCAATTTTATTTGGCAAAGTAATAGGAGGCTTTTATTTCTCTAGAAATAAGGATATTTTAAAAAATGCTTGTGACTGTGGGTTTTTTTCTGGAGGTTTCCACTCCACAGAGGATTATCTTGCTCTACCACATTTTTGAGGACAGAGAAATTCTTTGAGTAGAAGGAGAGTTTTACTGTTGCCAATAGATATCATTTAATAACAAACTAGATGTGATATGGACATGTTTAAATCTTGGGATTTTTTTTTTAAATGGTGCTGATAAAGCTCTTTTAATGTATTAGGAACATGGACCCGGTTCAACATCAATCTAATGGCTCCCAGAAATGAAGATCTTGTCCTAACATGAACAAGTTACATTGTGTATGGCAGATGTTATGAACTATATACCCGTAAACATGTTATTAAGAGCATTTAGAAACATTTAAAACAATACAAGTTTCCAAATTAAGAACACCTGTTTCCGAAGGGCCTCCAGCCGCCTTGCTCTGTCTGCTTCTTCTCGAGCTTCCTGAAGGGAAGCTTCCTTCCTCTCCATTAGACGCTTCTCCAATAATTCTTGTCTATATTTAACCCTTTAAAGGTGACACAAAGCAAAGTTAGAGAGTGTTAGAATGATCTCACAGAGTGGTTAACAGAGCAAAGCGCGAGGAATCTCAGGGGTGACATCACTCTTGTTTAGTTTTACTTGTTTAGATTTCTCATACTCAGATGATAAGAGACAAATGTGTGTAATTTACAGGAATTCTATTAAGGACCAGAGAGGTGCAGGAGGAGAGCTAGGGGGAAAATCCTTCATTATTCACTGAACAACTTTAAAATTTCATCTTTGCGGTTCCTTTGACCTGAGCAGTGAGCACTCCCCTGAGCTATGAGCACTGTCCTGAGCTGTGAGCACTACCCTGACCAGTGAGCACTCCCCTGAGCTGTGAGCACTCCCTTGAACTGTGAGCACTCCCCTGAACTGTGAGCACTGTCCTGAGCTGTGAGCACTGTCATGAGCAGTGAGGACTGTCCCGAGCTGTGAGTAGCCTGGATATGTGTTATTCTCGCTCCAATGACATGCTTGAACATAATTCTAGGTGTTATAAATACTGCATTCCTCTAACACCAAGAAAAATTGCTCAGGCCTACAACTCCCTGTCCCAGTTATTGGTTCCTTCCCACTCTTAGCTGTTGATCAAAGAGACCAACAACATCCACAAAATGAGAAAGGCTTCTGTCAAAGCTCTTGTATACCTGCCCCAGGCCCAACGTAAGACCCTATTGCTGAAGATACCAGAGTGTCATCACACAACACTGTGAAATCCTGCTGTATCCAGAATGGTAACCAGCTCCCAGATGGTAGCATGTTTAGTGCTGGAAGGCATTACATGAGCTGCCAGGGGAAATTGGTCGATGATATTTGGAGAAAGCAGAGACCACTGATATACAATACAGACAGTTGTCACGAGAATGCTGAACACACTGCTATATGGAAGTCAAGAAATGCTCATCTGTGCAATAGTGACACTAAACCTAGGAGGGTAATCAACAGCCTTCAGATTGGCTAAGAAACCAGCTCAGTGACAAGGAACCCTTAACTGGAACTTAACTGCCATGAGATCTATGGCAAAAATCCTATGGGGACCAAGAACCCAGGCTCCAAGGGGAAATTCCCACTACCAGAGAGCTACAGAGAGGCTACACCCATTAGCCAAAATAACAATGTTTTCTCATTTAATCTATATTGATCTCATTCTCTGATGGAGAGTCTGTATTTTTTCAGAAGGCAATGAGAAGCCTGGGACAACACAATTCCACCAACAAGACATGGGATGATGGCTGACATCCTGGCAGGAGATGAACCACCTCTGGCCTATCGCACAGGGCCCAAATGAAACCTATGAGAGTGATGAGATAAACAGGAGACCAATCACCACAGCAAGTCTGATAACCCATGAAAGGTCAATGGAGACAGACACCAACAATACTCAACACAACCCAAAGCAGAAGTCCAGAGACACTTAAGATCTCAACAACAAAGCAGACTTAAAACTCACCCACCATGACTCAGGGAACTGAGTGGAAGAGGGGGACGGAAAGAATGTAAGAACCATGGTGGGGTAGAATATCCAGAGACATTGCCCCCATCAGCAACAACACACAAAAGGGGGACAAAAACTGGCTACCTTGGATGCAGCTCATAATCCCTACCCCATGGACAGATTCAGTATGCACACTGAGAAGGGACCCCAGTGGGTCGGGGACAGAGAGGAGGAAAATGGGGGTATCATCACAAGATTTGCTCATACAGTGTATCTAATTATTCATAATAAAGATATTTTAAAAATATTGAATTCTTGATGAAATTGAATAGTTTCAGAAAGCAAAATAAAATAAATTAATGAGCTGTCATGAGCTGGGAGAACTCCCCTGAGCTGGGAGCACTGTTCTGAGCTGTGCCTACATCCTTTAGCTTACTAGAACTTAAACTAAGCTTTATAGATAGTATCAGCCATTTAGTTATGACTGGTCTTCTGTGTGGCCTGTGGACATGTTAAGATGCTTTAAAATTGCACTTTGACATCTGTAGATGGCAGCAGAAACATGACTTTAGCACTAGACTTCCATCCTCTTTTACAATCATCAGATATGAAAACAGGGCCCATCACAGCCCGGCTCACCAGACCATCTTCTGCTGCCTGCCTCGGTCAGTGACCTTTGCCCTCTTCCTGCCACACTATTCTGTTGAACTCTCAGGAGTTCTTGGACACTGCTGGTCTCCTATCAATGGCAGTTTAGCTTTAACTTCCTTTGGAACTGAGGTGATGGCCCAGGGGATAAGTCACTTGCCATGCAAGTGTCAGCACCACGGTTCAAATCCCCAGCACCCACATGCAAGCCAGATGCAGTGCCCTGTATGGTGAGATGGGAGACAGAGACAGGAGAATCTGAAGTCTGCGGGCCAGCTAGCCTGGAGAATGCAACACTGAACGAAAGCAACCTTGCCTCAAATAAGGTGGAAGGTGAGGGCCAATGCCCCAAGCTGTCCTCTGACCTTTACACACACACACACACACACACACACACACACACACACACACACACACACACAAGATTTTTTTTAAAGATTTAATTCCTTTGTGATATCAATCACTGATGTCTTCTGCCACTAGATTACTATATATACCAGCATTTTCCATGGCAGTGTCTTCCCTAGGCCCTTTGTATCTCAGAGCCTCATACTTTCCAAGTGCTTCA
>PVHP010004306.1:0-71862 GCA_004024765.1 Zapus hudsonius
GATGGATCCAGACTTTGGTCATGGCTGATGGATCCAGACTTTGGTCATGGCTGATGGATTCAGACTTTGGTCATGGCTGATGGACTCCCCAGGCAAGGCCCACATTGCTCTGCCCAGGAGGGAGCCTCCTTAGTAATGGATAAAACTAAAGGGCATCCAAGTCATTTCTTTTTGAATAATCAATTCAGAAAACATTTTTCTGTTCTTCTTTTCATTTTAAAATTGAATTCATACATTTAACAGTTAAAGCCTACTTCGTTTTAATTGATTTTTTCCAGGAAAAATATTTGAAATCTGGAATGCATTTTAAACATCATCAGCTATAAAAACCTGCTTAATAGAAACATGGTGAGACGGAATATAGGTTTACAGCAAGGAACACAGAGGCTTGAATTTGACACATAAAGCTATTCTATTGATTTTTTATGTCCAAAACAATAGACTCAAATGCTCATTTTGTTTTGGAAGTCATTTCAACAGCAGAGCAAATCGTCAAATGAAACATCACCCAGGACTCTGATATGAAATTTAGGATGTCTTTGAGAGCAAAGGAGCTTTTCTTAGCTCTAGATTGGGCTGGAACTCAGGAGTTCTCATGCTCATAACTCAGTACTTTCACTGAGTCAGGGCTTTGTCTTATAAATTTCAACAAATTAAATCCACAGACCACAGGGGATGACGTTTCGAAAGATTTTACTCTAGAGCTTAAGAGAAAGAATGAAGGTAAAATTTCTGCTGGGAAGCAGGAGGGAGTTCCTGTAGAAGAAAAAGCCTTCCTGTAAACCCTGATTATTATTTTTTTTAGTGGGAATTGACTGGATGGGGGTTGAGTTGTTCAATTGAGCCTCCACCTCAGGTATACAGACACTGCCAGGTTTCCAGGAACTCCTTCCACTAATAATAATAATTCCACTAATAATAATTCCACTAACTTTCCTAAGAAAGGAAGAAGGAAACACCCCCTGCCACGTGTTCAGGCATTTTGTAATCTTATTTACATTCTTAGGTCTGTTTTGAGAGAAAGAGGATTCCTTTAGGGAATGAAAAAAGATAAGGGCAAAAAATAAACAAAACAACAAACAGATCCTGTGTCCCATGTACTGGCAGCTAGTAATCTAACTCACATCCTCCTGTCAGGTTCAAGGACATTTCCTAATTCCAGCCAAGGAAAAATTTGCTGGGGGCCCTGTTACCCTCAGCTGGCTAGCTGACTTCTATCTCCTATTCCTTCCCAACACCCTGATACAACACAGACATGCCCAGTGACCATGGTTGAAGTGTCCTGGGGGGTTGCAGCTACAGTACTCCCCTCCTCCTGTGTCTTGCTGTTACACCTTAAGTTACAGGAGTCATTTGAAGAGGGTTAAGGAAGCCAGTGTTCTCAGTCAAGATCATTTCCTTCCAGCTCTTTGCCAGGAGCCAGTTTCTTCATCTCCTGAAACAGATTGCAATCTGCCTTAACTTGGGTGGCCATACGCTAGTCTAATAATAGTGCCAGTATTAACATTCAGCAGTGTGTGGTTGAGCACATGGGTGCAATGCCATGTGGATGAACAGGTCAGTCTCTTCTCTTGGCTGAGCTCGTGGCCATAAAAATAGTTCACTGTTTTCCAGGGATTCTCAGATCCCTGTCCCACCCCACTGAGGAACAGTTACCAAGGAAACAGTAGCTTTGTTGTAATGCCTATTAATATTATAAGTTTCAATCTCAAGAAAAACTTTATCATCGTATAAAAAAATGAACAGACTATTGACTTATTTAAGGAGAAATAAGTAAAGGGGAAAATGGATGATAGACAATGCTAAGTGACACAACACAGAAAATAAAATAGAAATAGTTTTAGAATATGAAGCCTTGTTAATAAAAAATTGGTATTTAGATATTCTTCCCAGCAAGAATCACTTCTCAGTGCAGTTATCCCAACTGAATTGTGAAAGTTAAACTTTAAAACCATCCTTGGAGATCTAAAGGTATTAGGGAGATAAGGGACTGTTACACTAACTGTCATAGTGTGATCTAGGTGTCCCCCACAAACAAATGAATGTGTTCTCAATGATCGATCCTCAGCTGATAGCAGTTTGGGTTTACAACCTCCCTGGAGCTGTGCTGTCGGGGACAGGCTTTTGGGGTTATAAGCCAGCTTCCCCTCGCCAGAGTTTGGCACACCTTCCTGCCGCTGTTTGCAGTGCTGTGGCGGAGGTGATGTCCACCCTCTGCTCATGCCATCGTTTTCCCTGCCAGGATGGAGTCTCCCCTCGAGTCTGTAAGCCAAATAAACCCATTCCTCCACAAGTTGCTTTTGTTTGGGTTCTTTCTGCGCAGCAACTAGAAAGCTGACTACGACACTACCCTTATCAGATGTTCATAAATTAAATGACAGTAAAAATCGATGGTGAAGGAAGAGCAGTTAGATTTTCAAACTTCCTCTTTCATCTGTTTCTATACAAACCATACAGATCAGCAAAGAGCCAAGAAATGCATTCAGCATCCCAGCTTCTTGCCGTCTTCCTATCTGGCTGCTCCTGAAGCCTTAAAGCCCCTCAGACTCACTGGAGAGGGGAGGAGTTAGCTGAGCAGTGACAGGTTGTTGGCATAAAGGCCATGCATTAGGACGCTGAAGCGTGGGTGAGGGCAGTGTGGGGACAAGAGCAAGGTCCCTCCCCAGAGCTTGACATGGAGTTGGACTTGGCTTTTGTAGAAGCAGTATGAGGTAAGGAGAAACTCAAGTGAGGAAAGAGAGTGACACCCTTCTATTTTGAAGCACTCAGAGTTAGAGCCAGTGTCCATCTGTCTGCGTTCTGTGCCTGGAAACTACAGACCAAAGCTTTGTGGAGGAAAGTGTGATTAACAAGGCAGATGGTGTGTGGCCTGCGTGTGTCTGTCCAGGGGGACAATGGAGGCTGCCATCTACCCTGTGCTCAGAATCCATGCAGAGGGAGACAACTTTTTGTAATTTGCACAAGGCAATATGCCTGTTATGGAAAGGCCAAAAAAAGAGACGCTAATAGAAGGAAACCGAAAGGCAAGAATTGGATTTAAAAAGCCATGTTAAGAAATGGCCCATAAGTAGATATGGTGACAGACTCGCCCATCTTAGTGCTGCCATGACGATATCTACAGGAACTGTCATCAACGTTGTCACCCTTAGGGCGCTGGCAAGGAGCTGGGCCGGTCCCCTTCCTCCACCTGCAACTGTCACCAGGAGCCAGGCCGTGTTTGTCAGGTCACAACCTTGTTCTCTTTTGTAGACTGTACTTCGGCGAGAAGATCGGCTTGTACTTTGCGTGGCTGGGATGGTACACGGGAATGCTGATTCCTGCGGCCATTGTTGGCTTGTGTGTCTTCTTCTACGGCTTAGTGACAATGAATGAGAGCCAAGTCAGGTGAGCTAAGAAGAGACCAATGGCGTCTGTCTTGCCTTCTGAGTGGGGAAGCGGGTGAGGATAAGGTGAGAAAACGGGTGCATTTAACTGCTTTCTGCTTTAAAATACATGAAACACTATTAAAATGTCATATGAAAATTATTTTAGATAAATTTAAGAGTGCCTATCTTTATGTTAAATTCATGTTATAATATAGTTTGCATAATCTAAAACGAGTAACAAAGTGGGATTTGACAAAAAATAACCACATATCGGAAAGGTGATTATTTTGTTAAAGCTATAGTGAGTCAAGATTAGAAATAAGAATGGATTGTGCCACAAATAATACATTATCCATTACTGTTCGGCAGAGACCAGTCACTCTAGGTTTAACTAAAGGAATCTTGGTATCATATATATATAACATATAAATATGACAAGTATAAGAACAAGCTCAAATTTATTCAAAACATGAAAATGCACTCTTTCTTCCTTTTGAAAGCTCCTCACTTCTTTCTCCTTTGGCGGATCTTCTTAGGATAGCCTTATTTCTGGCCTGTACTCATAACAGCTAATACTAATGGGGGATCCTTTGTGAGACAGTAAAATCAGTTTTTCTGAATTTCCCTTAAGTATAAAATCGTATACCCTAATACAATATAAATGTATGCATGTAATATTTTGGCCTAAAGTAATTATCCTAGAATCCTAGAATTAAACCCTACTCGCTAAACAACTTCCATGATTTGAAAGGCAAAAGATGTATCCGATCTGAAGAGAAACCAGAGTATAAAACAACTTCCATGATTTGATCTCTGACTTCCCTGTTCTTTGTAAAGCCAAGGGATTTTTTTTCTTCTTTTTTTTTTCTCTTGCTGTTGTTTTCTTAACATGGAAAGAAAGAAACCACTGCTCTTGATATCATTTGCTCTGATCCCAAGTCTGTTTCCGTTTGCAGCCTCACTCTGACACTGAGGGCTGTTTTGTTTTCTGAAAGCTTCTGCCCAGCAAACATCCCATATCCCATTCCTTTATATTCCTCTTCTGAGCACTTCCCTGGATACTGTTGGCTCAGTAACGTCTGTGGTTAAGAGCACAGTTGTGCTTTACTGGGAATAGTGTCTTGAAAAGACACTTCTCCTTCAATGGATTCACAAACTTTGGAGAGAACTAAAAAGGACTAAACTCAGGTTCCTTCCATGGAGAAGTAGACACAGTTTCACCATGAGGTGCGAGGTCCTCCTCCACCTCTGCTAAGTTGAAAATGAATAAAAGGGAATAGATTGACTGTTCCTATTGATCTTGTACCAGTGGGGTGAATTAGCCTCCCTTTGTGAGAAATAAGTGCTCTTTAACTTTTAGCCAAAGAAGTGTTCTGAAAGGAACCCACAAACTTTCTTCTTCAACGCTTTAGGTATTATATTACCGCTAGTGCTGTCACACTATAATTAAGATCCTGTCAGACTTTCTATTCTGAACCAAGAGAAACTTCTCTGAATATCACGACTTTCAAAATTTTGGAACTGAAAATTTCCATTCAAGGTGTCAGACACGAATGAGTCGTGGATGCTATCTCGGTGGGGGACAGGAAGGAGATGGTTTTGTGTGTTTTGATTCATATTCATGTTTAATAAGCTGTTTTGGTTTATCGCAAAGTATTAAATGTTAAAAAGCTAGACATGCAGTCTACTATGATTTTGTAAGATATTGCCAACTAAATTATGGTCGTAATTCTTAATTTCCCTGTAGTTAATAGTAAATGCATACAATCAAGTTTAAGATCATTATATGTGTATGTATGTGTTTGGGGCATTTATGTGTATGTCTGTATGTATATGCAAGGGTCTTACATATCCAAAGGTGTTAATTATTTTTTATTTTTTGCTTCAGAGAGCACACATCCCAGGTTTTAAGAATAATTAAGCACTTATATGCAGCTTGCTTCTCAGGGCCCTGGGCTTTAAGATCAGTACAGAGCGCAGAAACCCCAGTTTTCTGTTCCATTTTTTGTTTCTTTGACATCAGAACTCATCAAGAAATGCACGCCATCCTTAGTACTGACCAGCTTCACAAAAAAACACTACTTCTTCAAGACCCTCCCAGGTCTTCTCCTTATTTCAATCCTTTCCAAGTGTTTCCTCCAATTATCACGAGCCAGCTGCATATTGAGTAGACGGTTTCACTCACAGTTAGTCTCCTTATGTGGAGATAAATCTGTCTTCAGAGAAGTGCCTTGCCCCGCATACACCCACTGAGGATCAGTTAAGTTTCCTGTCATCTGATGGCTGTGCTGAGAGTATGGGAGGTGGTATCTGCCTTCTTGACTGATGTCTGAGTGCTCAGTCTCTGGAACTTGTTCACTGTGAGTATCAGCATGGGATAGACATTGAGCATCACCTTTCTGCCTTCCCTGTCCTCCCTCCTGGCAACCACAAACACACTTCTTGTTTGAGTGTGACGGTACACGTGGTGATTGGCTTATTGAACTAAGTAAAATGTACTCCAGGTTCCGCCGTGTTATCATATTTAGCATTGTTTTTCTTTAAGGCTAAATGATATCACAGTGACTACCTCTTCCAAATCTGCTTTATCCATTCATCCTTCGATTGACATTTGCAGTGCTTCAATGTCGCTGGAACATTTTCGAGGGTTTTATTGAAGATGGCCACCCAAGAGCTTTACTCAGGTTGTTAAAATCTAAGCCTGGGCTCTGGCAGCCCAGCAAGGCAGAGTGGGCCGCTCATCACCAACACTGCAATTAAAGAGACACGTCACCATGAATAGCAGATCGAGGAGTTCTACTTGCTATGGCTACACTAGGAAGAACTGAGAAAGTGGCCCTGTGTCCCCAGGTTTATGTCCATGAGGTTGAGATTTAAATAAAAGACAATCAAGTTATAGTCCCACCAATCACTGACCCATAATTGTGCCCTCTCTAGTCTGTCCTACAAGGTGAGGTTGTCAATTGCTGCATTGTTCATCTGGTCCTTGCAGCCTTCTCTGGTCATTGTCTTCGTCTCCAGAGGTGGTTTGTGGAGAGGGTTTTGGTCTTTCTGGAAGGTGATTGACAAGCAAAGGTTAAGCATCACAGTTTACCTCTGTGCTATTATCCAAAGCACAGACGCAGAAAGGCAGCAAAGACAGGCTTTCTTGCTTTTTAGCAAAAGCAGTTTCTAAGGTTCTATTTCAGGAGCTCTTCGCAACCTGATTTCATAACTTTTGGAAGGATATCTGATTCAGACCCAATGATTTTTTTCCACATAGCCATGCTGTTTCCCCTTAAATATGTTCTCAGCTTTTGCTACGGATGCACATCCCCTGTTTTTTATTGTTAGCTGAATCGTTGGAAGCATCAGGACGATGGAGTGGGTCTGTCACCTACCCGCACTGCACCCACTGCCTCCTCTTTCATTGGTGTTTCTCTGTTGTTTCTTTGGCATCCAACTTTAATACGTCAGTCTAGTGGATATTAGAACTAAAGGCATAATTAGAGTGGTTGTTTAGGCTGCCAGACCGCAAAAGAAATTGTGATGGGACCTCTCTCTCCCTCTAGTGGTTAAGTCAAAGAAACTGTGATCCCCAACTCTATTTTAGAGGGAAAACAAAACAAAACTCTCAACCATTTGACATAAAGGATATAAAGGATGGAGAATAAATGAAATTTGACAGCCAATCACAAGAAGGAGGAGGGTCCTCAGTGGAGAGGGTAGTGTGGAGGGGAAAGGATCACATGATGGGGACACAGCTAAATATGTGTGGATATTGAAGTTCCCAATGAAATTTTCAAAAGAAAAAAATATTATCTTGCTGGGCATGGGGGTTCGCTTCTGTAGTCCTAGGATCCGAGTCGGGGAAGAAGGAGGATCAGAAGTTTAAGGCCAGTTTCAGGCTTCCAGCCTGGGCCCGATGAGCTCTGCCTAAAAAAACAAACAAAGAAGTGTAATGTTTGCTTTGTATCAAATTAACAGCTGACAGGAAGTGAATTTCACCATCAGTACAGTAATGACAGGACCGGACGTAGACATGGCATTTGATAATGAAGGCTTCTGTTTGACAATTTGCAAGGTGAAAAGATAATGTGCATAAACCAATCCTAATAATATTTGGATGATATTCGGATTTGGAACAACCGGTGGCATGTTTGAAATAGAAATAATTATAATAAGCCAATTTTAGTCAAAATTTTCTTCAATAAATTTGTCAATTATTTTTTAACTGTGAGTGTGTGAGGGTTCTTCATGTTTGTGTGTGAATGTGTATGTGTGTGGGGAATAAGTGTGGGTCTGTATGTGTGGGTGAGTCTGTACATATGTGTGTGAATATATGTGTAGGTCTATGTATGTGGGGGATATTTGCATGTGTGTGTGAATGTGCCTAGAAGTCTGTATGTGTGGGGGGGGACTGTATATATGTAGGCATATATCTGCCTGTGTGAGTGAGTGCACATGTGCTCTGTGCAGATGGAGGCCAGAGGAAACCTTGGCTGTCATCCTCTGTGGGTCTTTCATTGCCTAGAACTTGCCAGGCTGACCAGCCAGAAAGTAGCAGGGTTCTGCCTGTCTCTTCCCCACCCAGGCCCAGTGCTGGAATTACAAGCACACAAGAACCACCATGCCTGATATTTTCACGTGGGTCCTCATGCGTGCTAGGCAAGTGCCTTATCGACCGAGCTGTCTACCAAGCCATGTAACTGCTTCGTGTTACTAAAAATTAGTAGTATTGCCAAAGGGGTGATAGTCGCTTTCTTTTAGGATTTCCAAATGCATGTTTAACTGTTTCTTCCCACTTCATATGAATATTCAAAATACTAGTAAAATCAAGTGGGAGAGGACTGGCATCATCAGTTTATTATTATTGATAAATGAATTCTTAAATATGTTATCATTTATGTAGAATTGTAATATGTTATAATTAATAGAGAATATAAATATGTTAACAATTTATAGTGAACTATATCTGTGGTCAGATAGCCTTAAGCTTATGTCCCTGAGGTACCTTTCCCTGGCTCTATGTGTTAAAATGGAAATGACCACCACAAAAGACCACTCTGAAAGGAAAGGCTTTTTTTTGTTAAAATATTTTATTTATTCATTTTGAAGCAGAGAGAGAGAGAGAGAGAGAGAGAGAGAGAGAGAGAGAGAGAGAGAGAGAGAGAACCAGGACCACCACCTTGTGGGTCTGGCTTATGTGGGTCCTGGGGAATTAAACCCGGGGCCTTAGGCACTAGAGGCAAGTGCCTTAACCGCTGAGCCATCTCTCCAACCCAGGAAAGGCTTTTAATAGGAGGAAAGGGACCCAGAGCTCCAAGCTATCTTCCAAAATGGAAGAAAAGCGAAAGGCCAGATCAAGATCGGCTTTTAAGGTGGATGTCCAGCTTGGGGGAAGGGCCCACCCAGGTGGATCACTTAGTTCTCAGCACCAGGAAGGACAGTGCCTCCCACGAGACAGAGACACAGCAGGTGGGGGGCATCATCTCCTGCTCCAGAGGCAAGCCAAGGTCTGGGTGAAACTTCCCCTGAGGTCGGCTGGGGGAGGGGACCAGGGTGTTGCCTGAATTCCGACCTAACACTATGATCTTGAGCATGTCACTGAAGTTGAACATGGCCGTCACTGAGCCATCCTGGGAAACAGCAAGTTCCTGCAGGGTATCGTTGGTTCCTACGTATTCTCACCTTGACGAGATCGGGCACGGACCTAGGCTAGTCCCCCTTTGAACTGAGTTTATAAACACCTGACGCTTCAGGTATACATATATTATTTTTGCCTTGAGAGTCCACATTTGAAAATCAGAAAATCTTGCTGCGAACATTGCCAGTTAAGCTCCAATGACGAGTTGTTGTTCAGGACATAGTTTCTAAAACTTTATTTCCTTTCAACATTTCCAGACTAGATTTATGTAAAGAAAATTGACTAGGGAAATCCGAAGTGGGGAATGATGGCCTTGTATGACAAATACCCAGAAGTAGGTTATGAGTATAAAAGGCATTTCCAAAATTGCTGATGATTCCTTGCTTCTGTCAGAAAGCCATTGATATTGATAATGGATGCTGAAGCATTTGGTAGGCAGAAAGCATGTAAGGGAGGGGATAAATGCCAGAGAGTTGCATCCTAATGGAAAATATGTTCAAATAGGAATTGTTATGTCATAATAGTGTGTGTCAAGACCCACAAAACACACACACACACGCACACACACACACACCACAAATCAATCTGTTAATTCCTGGTGTATGGTTTGCACCACGTCCTGTTGTGTGGATTATGAATTATATGATCAATTCCTACTAACTAGTCTGACTAGGTGCTATTGTGAGGATTATGAGTTGTTGATCATTACACTTGAAAAGTCAGTATATTTAACTAAGATAGATATATGTGCCACGATGTCTTCGAATAATTTCTTTAAGGTGCACCCCAAGAGCCACACAAGTTAAATATGACTCATTAGTATAATACTTTTGACAGTTTTAAAAAATTAAAATCGTAAACAAAACCTCTGTATGACAGTGTGCCAAAATATTGAAGCCAGAATAAAATGGATTCACACTTGCCCCTTACTGTTTCTTCCCCATTCCCCTCTGTCTAGCTGCTCCCAGCAAGGTTTGCTGCAGAGCCTAAGACGGGATTTCATTGTTTGTTTTTAATTTTTAAAGCCAAGAAATCTGTAAAGCGACTGACTTCATGTGTCCTCTGTGTGACAAGAATTGCTCACTGCAGAGACTCAATGAGAGCTGCATCTACGCCAAGGTAAGTGGAGATCTGCTCCATCTACACCCAAAACATAGAAGTTTCTAAGGATAAAACAGTAAAACCTTGAGCAGTAAACTTCTCCACAGTTAACTGTTTTCAAGAGTTCCACCAAACATTAATATTATTGGCAACTGAAAAATCAATGTCAGTCTATTGCGATTTAAATGAGAATTTATGTTTCTACATGTCTTCATTTGTTATTGTAACTGTCATTTGCCACACTAGACACACATTTCCCCTTGACGTTGATGTAGGGTTTCAGAATGATGGGTCCTTTCTCAGCTCAGGGGCTGAACTCACATGGCCAAGTGCTGAGTCCAGAGTGGCTGTGGGTCACTACTTCTCAAGTTTGTGCCACACACCCCAGAGAAGTCACAGAGTGGACCAGGGATGGAACAGAGCACAAATACGCATTTTCTCTTGGCAGAAAGCTTCCTCTCAAGAGTCATCTGATGTTTCTTCAGAATAGCAAATTTTCTTATCCTGTTAGACAGACAGTAGATCTCACATTATTCTCTTGTCTATTACCTAAGGTCTCACCTTGAGCCATCCACAGTGTATTGAACTCCCCATTCTCTTTCCCCGTCTCATTCGGCAGCACTTATTTCGGCCCCATTAAGCAAGCGAAGCCCTTCGCAGCAGAGGCTATAGTCACAGGTTTCTGTTTTTCTCGGTGAGCTCCAATACCATGATTCAGCTCATGCCAATAGATGGTTCAGCCTAACACATGGTTTTAAATTGCTACTTTGAGCAAGTTTTGAAGCCTCCCCTAGTTCTAGCTTTTCCTTCCATTGCGTGTATATAATCTCACATTATATGGATAGTACATGTGCTCACTGCATTTCTGAACTGTTAATGCTTTTTAAAAATATTTTATTTATTCATTTTCAAGCAGAGAGATATAGGAGGTAGATGGAGAGAGAGAGAGAGAGAGAGAGAGAGAGAGAGAGAGAGAGAGAGAGAGCACCAAGGCCACCACCTTGTGGATCTGGCTTATGTGGGTCCTGGGGAATTGAACTGAACCGGGGGGCCTCAGGCATTGGAGGCAAGTGCCTTATCCGCTTAACCGCTTTAATTTATTGAGTTAAATATACCTAAAAGATGTCTGTGTAGCACAATGATGGTTAATGCTGCATATTTTCCACGCATCTAAAAGCATGGCTCTTTCTGCAGCAGGGCTAGTCGTTATTTGTTGATGATCTTTGTGTCTTGAAGTCTGTTTTCAAGCACTCTGGGAGGCTGTTTCCTGTGTGGGGTCTTCTTAAGAGGGGAAAAGGGACAGCGGCCCCACTGTTCAAAAGTCATGGGTCTTTCTTTGATGCCTTTGGAAACAAACAAATGAGATTTCCCTTGTTGGGTTCAGTTTATGAGCTTTGTAGGGGACTTTGTCTATAATCCTTTCCTCTCCAGGATATTGTCTATAGATTATTATTCTGAAAAGCAATTCGTAATATTTTTAGAAGTCTCAAGTCTTAACTGAAATAATATTTGTGAACCATATAGAATAGTTTGTACTTAAAAGAGGAATAGCTTTCTTGTGTTGGCTTTCGTGCTGTGCTGGGGTCAGACTCAAGGCCTTACCTGTTTGGGGCAAGCTAGCAACCACTGAGCTCTATCCTAGTCTAGGAACACATCAGTTTTATTGCTATATTTTTAATTATGCTATTTGCTAAAGATATATTACCTATGCCTATATGCTTAATGTACTGTTTTACAATTGTATTCCAAAAGTTACAATTAAAATATCTACTAGTATTATTTTAATGACCCCATTGAGTACCCTCTTGACTATACTGAGCAAGAAGGATTCCATTCTATTCCAACGTTTTAAATTTTCTTTATTATCCATAATTAGATACACTTCATGAGTGAATAAGGTGTTGATGCCCCAATTCCCTGATTTCCCTCTTCCCTGTCCACAATCAGTTGGGTATCCTCCTCCGTGGGCAGATTGGATCAGTCCATGGGGTAGAGGGTTATGGATAGCCTAGGAGTCAACCCACCCCCCTTTGTATGTTGTTACCGAGGGGGGGCATGTCTCTGGACATTCTCCTCCACCATGGCTCTTACAATCTTTCCACCCTCACTTCCGCTCAGTTCACTGAGTCATGGTGGGTGAGTATTAAGGCTGCTTTATTGTTGAGGTCTTAGGGGCCTCTGTACTTCTGCTTTAGGTTGTGTTAAAAATTGTTGGTGTCTATCTGGCTTATCCTGGGCTAACTGATTGGCTGTGGTTATATTTCTCTTGTTTACCCCACCACTCTCTGGGGGGTTCCATGTGGATCCTCCAGGATAGGTCTGGAGTGGCTTATCTTTTGCCAGATGTCAGCTATCGGCCTGCGGCTCATTGGCAGGTTTGGAAGAGCCACATCTCTCTTGCTGCCTTCTGAAAGATACAAACAGAATCTCCATCTGAGAATGAGATCAGTATAGGTCAGCTGAGATATACATTTCCTCTTTGTAAATCACGCGTATAGTGCATCTCTCTTTGGGGGCCCAAGATTTTGGTTCCCAATGCATTTTGCCCTGAGTCCCCAGTTCCAGTTAAGGGCTCCCCATCACTGAGTGGATTACTTAGCCAAATTAACTGTTGATTACCTCCCCCAGGCTTTGGCACCTCCATTGCACAAGTGTTCCTTTCTTGGTTTGCTGTTCTTTCCCAGTAGAAAGTGTGTTCAGCCTTCTCACAGCAGGAGACTGTGTTTCATATCAGTGGTCTCTGTTTACTCCAACTATCGTTGACCAGTTTCCCCCGACAGCTTATGCAGTGCCTTGCAGCACTGCCCTAACTACCATCTGGGGGATGGTTACCATTCTTGACCTCACAGGATCTCTCAGTGCTAATAGATGGCTTTCTGTCATGGTTTGACCCAGGTGTCCCCCACAAACAATTGAATGTGTTCTGATAGATCGATCCTCAGCTGATGGCAGTTTGTGTTTTACAACCTCGATGAAGCTGTGTTGTTGGGGGTGGGCTTATGGGGGTTAGAAGCCAGCTTCCCCTTGCCAGTATTTGGCACACCTTCCTGCCGCTGTTTGCAGTGCTGTGGCAGAGGTGATGTCCAGCCCTCTGCTCATGCCATCGTTTTCCCTGCCAGGATGGAGTCTCCCCTCGAGTCCGTAAGCCAAATAAACCCATTCCTCCACAAGCCACTTTTGTTTGGGTTCTTTCTGGGCAGCAACTAGAAAGCTGACTGCAACACTTTCTGTGCTTTCTTCAGCAACAGGATCTTACCTCGGGCCAGCCTCTTTCACTTTTATGAAATTTGCCCTGGATCTGTAGCTTGAATAAACACTTTCCTCCCCCAAAACTGTGCCTGGTTTGAAGATTCATCCCAGTGGCGTGTGGGTGCGTGACTGACTGCGACAGTCTATTTTGTCAGAAATTAATGTAGCCACACCCACTTGCTTTTCGCTGCCACATGCCTGGAAAACTGTTTTCCGTCCTATTACCTTAAGATTACTGTCTTTGGAGGTAACGTGCATTTCTTAAGGGCAGCAGATGGAAGCGTCAATTTTTCTGACCCACCCTGCTAGTCTGTGTCTTTTTATAGGAGAGTTAAGTCCATTTATACTCAGTTATAACTGTGTGGTTTGCTTTAAGCCCTGCCATGTTGGAGGGCTCATGGGGGTTGATGCCTATACTGTTAGTATTATCACACTGCTTTTGATTAGTGTGCTTTTCTCTATTACGCTCTCTGCTTGTCTCTTCTTTGTGGAATATCTCCTGTACAATCTTCTGTAAATTTGGCTTTGTGCTCAAATAATCATAGAGCTGGCTTATTTCATGGAACACTTTCAATTCTCCATCTATTATGAGGGACAGCTTTGCTGGGTACAGTAATCTAGGTTTAAAGCCATACTTCTTTAGGCCTAGGAGAGCATCTATTCCAAGCCCTTCTGGCTTTCATGGTTTCTAATAAGAAGTCTGAGGTAAATCTGAAGGGTTTGCCTTTATAGGTGATGAGTTTTTTTCTCTCCTGCAGCCTTGAGTACTTTTTCTTTACTTTCTATGTTTGGCATATTAATTAAGATATGTCTTGGAGAAATCCTCCTCAGGTCCTGTCTGCTAGGAGTCCTATGTGCCCCTTGAATGTGCACTGGACTCTCTCGTTTAAGATAGGGGAAATTTTCTTGAATAATTCTGATGAAAATATTTCTTATGCCTCTGGCCTGGGATTCTTCTCCCTCTGTAATCTCCATGATTCTAAGATTGGGTCTCTTTATGGTATCCCATAGGTCCTCCATATTTTGTTCACACAATTTCTTAAATTTATTGAAACCTATGGAATTCTTATTAATTCCTTCTGTCTTGTCCTCACGGTCCAAGAATCTGTCCTTCAGGTTATCAACTCTGGGACTGACAGATTCAAAGGAGGTTTTTTTTAAACGACTCTTTCATTTTTGTTTCTGCTATATTTTTGTTCATAGTCTCCAATTCTTTGTTGAGTTCTAATTTCCAGTCTAGTTTTGTTCTTGCTAAGGTTTCCTGAAAATCATTTTTTAGTTTGTTTAAATCCTCATCAAACTTAATCAATTGATTCTCTAGCTCCTCCCGTAGTTGGTTCACCTTCAATTCACTTAATGTGTTTCTGAATTCATTCATATTTCTCTCCATTAAATTCAGCCTGAAGTCTTTGCTTGTGTTGGTGAGCTTCATCTCATTCATGTCTTTTTTCAGTTTCCATATCAGCCATTAACTGCTTCATGTTTGCATTGCAATTGTGGTCAGGGTTTACATTATTCTCTCTTTGGGACTGTATTTTTGTTGTCTCCACTTCTTTGTCACTTTCCTGTTCCATTGTGGGACTAGGGGTCCTGGGTTGGGGAGTTCCAGCTTTAATTTCTGTTTTTTGTTTGTTTATTTGTTTGTTTTTCATTGCTTTCTGCCCATATCTGGGTAGGGGAGTAGGGTTTTTTTTTTCTGACTTGTGGTCCAACTAAATTTGTTGGGTAAGCAATGAATGCTCAGTGTGCCAATAGGGTTTAGGATTTTGTTGTAGCCACATATGCATTACTTGCTGTGGTTACGGGAGTGCCAGTCCTTCTTGGTTGGTGTCTGCTATGGAGCATGATATAGAGGTCAGAGTTCTTCTCTGTTTATGAACTCTGCTGTGTCTTGTTACTGAGACTCAGGGGTCTTCAGGGTTTGTCCCCTTTCCCCTTGGAGTCACCGCTGGTTAGGTTGCAGAGATGCCCTCATTACCCCCCTAGCAGGTGCTGGGCAGTGATCTATTGGTATCTAGCCTGGGTTGAACTCAGGCCCCCTGGGGAGTGCTGTTCAGCATGCCCTGCCCCCAGGGGAGTGATCACCATGTTTGAACTCAATCAGAGATCTTCACTGTCCGGGGTGTCCTGCCCCCAGACAGGATCAGATCTTTACCTGACTGGATGCCCCCTGTACCTGATTGCTTAGGTTTGGAGCCACCACAGAGTCCCCATCCTCAACTGGGTTGCAGCAGTAGACACAGCCCCAGGGCCCCCGACTCAAGAGCCCAGGGATTATTCACCAGCCTGCAGCAAGCAGATCTGGGTTGCTGCCTTCCCCACTAGGAGCAGAGTCTCTAGGCTCTCCTTGGCCCAGTTGGTGGTGGGCCCGTCCTGCTTCCACATACCGCTTGCTCCTTTCCCTGCTCTGATATTCTGCACCCCTCCCCAGCACCCCTGCTCAGACTTTACAATTGTTTTCACCTCTGGGAAGAAGCTTTCCTGTTGGGCACTCTGCTGGGGCTGCTGGTGAGAGTCCCGGTCCTGTGGCCCAGGCTGCTGCTGGGTCTGCCAGTGTCAGTGGAGGCTGGGCAGCATGGATGTGCTGGTGGCAGGTTCCCTGCCCTGTCTCCAGCATCATTCCCTGGCAGGCTGCTGGGGTGTCTCTTTAGCGCATGGAGAGCTCTCCTGCTGCTTTGCTGTACCAACTCCCAGCTCCTGAGGACACTGTGCTGGCTGGAAACCAGCCCACTGGGCCATCAGTGCCAGGCGCCCTAGTCATTCTTGAGCCTCTGCTATGGTTGTCTTTGGCTTATTTCTGATAAAAGAATGAATTCCACAGTCTCCCTATTACTTTTCCTACCCTAGTTGCTCTAGCGTTCCCACACCTGTGCTATCTTAACCCAGAGGCCCCAACTTTCTTATAATAATGTTTTTAAACCTGTCATTGGTCTCCCCCTACTTTGGGAATAGTGTAACAGGACTTTTGCAGTTCAGGAAAACGCCAAACCCTGAACTCATCAGTTTTTACCAAAGAGTTGGGATAAAACACGATTGAGGAAGATGCTTATGAAATCATCACATTTATTCAGAGAAACATGGAACCAAGGGAAGGAAAGTGGACACACCCAAGTGGCCTTGGAGCCCATGTGAGGACTCAGAGAGGAGAGGAGAGAAAGTGCAGAGAACTCCTGCCATGTGGAATACAGGAGGGGGTAGAGAGCCCATGGGGGACTAGGGCACAGGGCCTCCCCTCCTCTCAGCCCATCAAGATAGGAACCTGGAAGTTCAGGAGAAATGAAGACCCAACAAAGAGACCTTGCCCACCTGGTAAGGATCTATATATGACCTCATAGTGGGCTTTACCCTCTGACTCAGGTGAGCCTGAGAGAGGGAGAGAGCTGATTGGTCGGCACTAGGGCTGGCTCAGGAGCAAGGCGTGAGAGAGCTGATGCGTTAGGCTGGACTTCGGTTCTGCTGAAGCTGGCAGACATGGTGTTCCCTCTTTGGGCTCTTTCTCCTGTCTGGATTCCTAACTCCCCCTCAGTAGTATCCACATTTTTCTATAGAGTTGCCTATCTTATCTGTGTTTCACTTTCCATGGTTTCATTTACCTTTGTTCAACTGGACTCTGAAAATGTTAAATGGAAAATTCCAGGAATAAACAATTCATGAGTTTTAACTTTCATGGCATTCTTAAATAGCTTGTTTAAGCCCTATGCTATTCCATTCTATTCTGCACAGCACCTAAATCCTCCCTTGTATCCACACAGGATATGCTGTCTACCTATTAGTAACATAGAAGCTGCCACAGGTACCAGATCTACATTTGTCGTATCACAGTATTTATGCTAATGTTACCTTACAATGTCCACATGATTAACCTTAGTTCATCTGGTCATGTAGATATTGGACCATCTCACATCATCACACCAAAATGCTAAAAAATTTTTTGAGGAACCATATCACATAGAGTTCATAGTTGGTAATTATATTTGCTCCATTTTATTATTAGCTGTGATTGTAAATGTCATACTTGTCAGATTTTTATGTTATACTTTATTATACAGGGCTTGATAGTCTCTATACTTATAGGCAATCAGTGAAGCTTCAAAGTAGATTGATATGGAATACTCTACTATAATTTCTGTGCATGCTAAACATTAAGTCTTGCTGCATTAATTTAAATTTACTAATTATAGGGACAGCACTATGCAAATGAAAAGAGGCAAATATATATTGGATTCATTATATTTGAATTTTATTAAAATCAAACAATCTGAAAAGTGTAGTTACGAACACTGTATAATCATACTTCCTTCATCGAGCTTCAGACAATAGCTGATTTTAAAATGTGTCAAATGATTTATGAAACTTCTTAAAACAAGCATATAAATCACGACAGGACCTATGTATGGCACATACACAAAGACATGGATGATTGAGGCCTTTCTGTTGGAGATGATAGCTCACTACACGAATTTTACAAATAGCATTTCCCTATTCTAGGAATTTTTACTAATTGGATATTATTCTCATTATGTCTTACTTAAATAGCTAACATCTTACAACTTGTAGCTTGTTTGACTATCTCTGGCTCAAACTACTTCTTCAGAAAGCTAGAGACACTTCAAAGCCAAAATGCAGGTGGATTGCAAAAGAAATTAAAGGGAAGAAAGAAAGGAATTTTGTATTTCCCTTACTTCTCCAGTATAAAAATCACATAAAATAATTTCAGGACCTATGAAAGGATTCCATGTTAACATATCAATAAATTATAAAATGATAGTATTTTGGGCAAAATTGTAGTAAGTAAATACAAACATTAATTTCTGATTTAGGATAATCCTTAGCATAACTAATAATTTTGTTTTCTGTTAAGGTAACATATTTGTTTGACAATGGAGGAACAGTCTTCTTTGCTATCTTTATGGCAATATGGGGTAAGTATGTCCTTTCATTACTTACTTTCTAGCTCTGATTTTCAAAGGGTATTTCTGTGCTCACACAAAAATTCAGTAACAAATTTTCTAAGAAAAGGCACTTGCCTTGTTTGCCCTCCTCATACATTCATTGCTTAGTAAAAGATGCAATACCTGATCTAGTCTTATAATGCCTGAGGCCTAGACTTTTCTCTAAAAAAGTCTATTTTCATGTTAAAAGCAGGTAACTAAAATCAGGTTAAGATATACTAAAATCCAATTCTCTCACATTATTTTTTGTAAAAGTGATGATTGGTTTGCTTGCTAGTTCTAATGATTATTTTACCTAATGCCTCATCTCTTTAGAGATACAGGATCTATTTTATGTATGATTAAACAACAACATTTAATATATAATAAATCCTATTCCTATCTTATAATTTAAAAGTATACAAATTATACATGAGGATTTTCTTTGGCTGACTTTTAGAACTGTTTTTATTGATATTTTAAGGTACCTAATCAAATTAAATATATATTTAGTCAAAATGGAATTGCTTAAAACTCTGCAGTGTTTCAGAAAGGCTCTCTCTCTTTCCTGGCTTGGGTCAGTTTTCTTCGTATGCACTGCTGAATGAATTCATTGTTAACTTGGTCACTGAAGAGCCTGAACATAGTTGAAGTGATGCAGAAAAGTGAAACATAAGCCAACACAGATCTCTTAGTTTCTTGCCTCAATTTTTCTGTTAGCATAAACTGTTCCATATCATCATTCGAACTTTGAGAGAAAAAGTTCTTTAAAAAAATCACCATCCAACTTGTCCATCAAGAACCCAATCATCTTGTTTTGCGGCTGTCGGTGGAGGAGTCAAGTTCATTCTGTTGGTCTTCTTAAAAAGAACACATGTTTGTTGGAGAATTGTTATTGTGAAAGTATCAAGCAGTGCTATTTTTTAGTGTTTCCTGATCTTAGAAAAGGTTTCCTAGGCAAATAAAGCCAAAATACAAATTACATGGTTATATAATACATGCTTCAGCCCAGCTGAAGAGTCACAGAAAGAAGAGTTTCTGGATGATTGATTCCTTCTGTGTATTTCCTTCAAGTATGGTGCTTTTGCAGGTCTCCTTGAGCAAGCCACGGGGCAGCGATCGCCCGTCATCTCTTGGAATATAAGTTTGTTAAAAGGCCAGGGTACAATTGAGCACTTGTCCTCTGGAGCATTTTTCTCTTAGTCTCTATTTAGGTACGAAGAGGAGGTATGTCATCCATAGGAATGCTGTCAGGCCCATTTTCTCCACCTTCTGGCATGGATGAGTCATTCACAGTTGGGTTGTAGTAACTAGAATTTCCAAAATTGACATCATAAGGGTCCGGTGCATTGTCTAATCGCAGAACTGGAAAATAAAATAACTAAATAAAAAGAATTGTTTCACAATGATAGTCTAAAATATGAAGAGTTGTTGCTTTATCAGAGTACATGAATTATTCTAGAGAAGGTAAATGTATGTATGTGGGCCTATATAGGCTTTTCAAGTGTTACTTTTGAAACTTTTTAAATAAGAAGAATCTTTCATGATACCTTTAGTTCTATGAATAATAGAACCGTGGTACTTTCTAAATTTTCACTGCTGATAGACTCCAAATTAAGGAAGAATTGATGATATCATATATACTAATACCTTGTAGCAGTAAGTATAAATGTTTTCATTTATTGACTTGAGTCTTTTTTTCCAGACCTCTGTGAACATGTCTAGAATGTTTAGCTTCTGACATAGAACTTATTTTTTTTTAATTCATCACCGTTTTTAAACCAAATATCCCAGTCTGGCCTGATGGCAGTCCATTTAACATTTAGAAGGAAGATAGCTATTTATGAAGTGTGTGCGTTCTGATATGTTTCGCACACTTATGACATTCTGACTGATGATAGACTTTTTTCAACAAAGTCAACTACTTCCTTAGTGGTCTTGAGTTCCGTTTTCAAAGAAAACATAGATAAGTGTAAAATACCTTTATTGACTGCACTCAGTGACTAATTAACACTAGGATTAGGGATCTAATTATTCCCAGAAGCACAGCCATGCTTTTACCTGCCTGCTTTTTAAAAATTTATTTATTCATTTTCAAGCAGAGAGATGAGAGAGAGAGAGAAAGAGAGAGAGAGAGAGAATGAGAAGACCAGGGCCACCACCTTGTGGGTCTGGCTTATGTGGGTCCTGGGGAATTGAACCCAGGGCCTTAGGCACTGGAGGCAAGTGCCTTGACCCCTGAGCCATCTCTCCAGCCCTACCAGCCTGCTCTTTAAACCATCTATTTACAATCTCATCTCCCAGGATACTTAGCTCATTAGGACAGGATTTCATGCTAAGAAGTAGACAGAATTGAGTTAGTGCTTCAGTCAGTCACAACTGTTTAGACTTTAATCAGTGAATTTTTATATTATATATATGACACAGTACTTAGTATAAAAGTTAGTAACTACTGTTGTTAGAAATCCTGGTTTTTAATTTTGAAAAGAGTCACTTTTTGTTTAATTTGAATTGGTAGAAGCCCATAATCAGAACTCTGATAAATGTATAGTTAATGGATTTGATTTTAAACATATTATTCATGAACTGAACTCATTAGAACCCATCCAGAGCATTTTTCTGAGACAGTTAACTATTTTCTATGGACGCAGAATTCTCTGTGCATATAAGAAAACAGATTTTCTCCTAAAGCATAAATAGAGATATGACTTGAGCATCTAAATAGACTAAGTTACCTTCATTTTGAATATTATAAGATATCAAACTCAATGCTTTATTTTGGAATATTTATCTCTCCTTTACAGATATGTTGGGTAGTCTTTAGGCAAGCAGGTACCTTTAACCCTGAGCCTTCTCCCCAGATTCCTCATGGGCATCAGCCTTTTCAAAATCTTTGAGTCAGACAATCTGGAATTATAGTATATTGTGACTTTCTGTGTGCAAACATACAGATATTCTGCTTCAAAATCCTATACAGATGGTTACTGGAGGGATGCTACATGGGTATATACTTCAGAAGAACTCAAGGTAGAAGAATTTATTCCCATTAAGAGATCTTACAGTGGCGAAGAATGGCTTTGCAGGGATATTTAAATAAAACCAGCCATGTGTTCTGATTTTCACATCAGGATCTTCCTTAATATTCCAATACATCTGATTAGACTCTAGAATTACTATTTAAATCAAATTCTATGCAATGGTATTAATCCCACGTGGCCTTTTGACATTTCACACATGGATATGTACTTGTCTTTTTTTTTTTCCTTTGAGAAATAGAAGTGGGACAGA
Organism: Zapus hudsonius; assembly: GCA_004024765.1. Classification (NCBI taxonomy): domain Eukaryota; kingdom Metazoa; phylum Chordata; class Mammalia; order Rodentia; family Dipodidae; genus Zapus; species Zapus hudsonius. The sequence goes on from PVHP010004306.1 coordinate 21,561, forward strand.
ATAAATATTTTGTCTGTTTTTGCCCTGTGATTCCCTGAATCCTTTCTAGGTAGCGAGTTCTCACTCAATTGAAAGCACTCTGTCCGGGTGGCGTAGTGAATGTGTTTTTTACCTGGTTCATTTCTGTCATCATAAAGTCGCCGGTGGGAAAATGAGTCCGTTTTCCTTTTTCCACACAACAAGTAGCCAACGAGACTAAGCAGTGAGACCCCCAGAATTGCCCCTAAAATGCCCCCAAATATTATTCCAGTGCTTCTGTTTTCTAGAAGACAATGAAGAAAGTTACAGGTAAGAAAGAGATAATCCAAAAACAACAACAAGATTCATGTAGACTTTCTAAATACAAGAGTTGATATTTTTAAGATGAGAAAATGGTGAAGGTGTATATGTCTGTGTGGCAGATGAACGTCAATGCATTTTATAAGGTACTCCATATTTGTGAGATATTGGCAAGATATACTTCAAGATAAAAACCCGACTTCTAGTTTTTTACTTACTTTGCCATATCGCTAAGTCTTAAACTTTACATGTCTTATTCCTTGTTCACATCAACAGTACAAAGTACCATGTGTACTTTAGATTAAGCTTCCATTTCAGTGTTTGACGCTGTGTTCATTAAGCTTCTCAAAAACCTTGACTCTCTGAGGAAAGTTAATGATGAAATGAGCTTTGACTTTGTTTGTATAAATAACTCCAAAATCAAAAGCTAATAAGAATAAGAGAGTAATAGCTAACACATCTACAAAATCCCAAATAAAAGGCATCAAAAGAGAAAGCAATATATCCTGTGATGGAACAGTTCCAAGTACTGCAAAGAGATAACGTCCAGGTGTTTGTAATACCTTGACATCAGATCTATGGCTGACTATATTATGCTTCTTACTTAAAGATGAAGCTTTATGTTGAATACTCAATGTTCCTTGAACTCCAGATATCCAAGTTGTTTTGTTTAATTTTTAAATTCTTGAGAAGTTCATTAATTAGGTAAACAAGGGGCTTCTCAGTCCTCTGCTTCTATATAAAATTCTACTTCTAAGAAAAGTTAACTCATTTGGAAGACAGTGAAATAGTTACTGATATAAAAGAGGTAAAAGAACAATGGTAGTGGTAAATACTAAATATTTTCAATATGTGCATTGGGTTTGGGGAGAAAAAAAAAGACAGTTTTCTTAAAATGCTTCCTAATGGAACACCAAAAGGGGTATGAATGACAGAGGTGAGGTATAAAGTGATGATATATGTGTTTACATTATATATTGGTTGTGGTGATTTAATGGAGCCAGAAGTGGAAATGCTTCCCAGGCACTATAAATGGCAAATAGAAAATAGTAGACATGACATCAGTTTTTACATAATTAACATAATAGCTAAGAAAGTACATTGGAAGGCAATAAGTTCATAGGGAAAGAAAATGTTAATTTAGAAAAATAAAGGTATTTCAGACATATAGATGCATGGCTGAACCTGAAAGGAATAAAGCATAATAAATGAACAATACACTGTTATATATCACTCCCATTACGTTTTTGTTGTTGTTGTTGTTTGATGGTTTTTCAAGGTAGGATCTTGCTCTAGCCCAGGAACTCACTATGAAGTCCCAGGCTGGCCTTGAACTCATGGTGATCTTCCTACCTTTGACTCCCAAGTGCTGGGATTATAGGCATGTACTATCACACCTGGCTCCCATTATGTTTTGAAGTAATCCTTAAAATAAAACATCAGAATATTTTTATGATGAACTACTATGTGAGCCAACACCTTCTCTTTATCTGGTTTTCATCAGTGTTTAAACTAAAACTTAAGAAGGATTTTCTTATATTGAATTTGGCTAAATAATATTGTTAGTGTCCATGTGCTACTATTGTCCTGCAATACTATGTGGTGGATGGTGGCAGGTACTTTATAAACTCATTTTTTTTCAATTTTTAAAACTCATATATATATATATGTGTGTGTGTGTGTGTGTGTGTGTGTGTGTGTGTGTGTGTGTGTGTATTTGCTCATTTGTATAGAATTCCTGTAAGCATGTTAAAATCCAGTATTCTTTTGCGATTCGGTGAACATTGTTACCTGATGTCTCCTAAGCCGTCTTTAATTAATCTAACCTATGTCCCATGCCCTCCTCATGCTGCATAATGCAGTGACGAGCATATACTCAGCCGAGCCCTTCAACTACTTCGCCGTTTCCCACGCTTTCCACACCTGTACCCCTGCACTCGACTCTATTTTTCTATACTATAAGTGACTTGCTTACAAATACTAGTTCACATATTGGAAAATTTGAGTCCACTCATGTTTACCTTTTGGGGGGTCTGATGTATCGGGAAACAGTTTTGAATTATTGGTGAATTTCACGGTGGGCTGTAAAGTTGTTATTTCCTGGTAGGGGGTAAACCCAGCAAAATTATCACTGCTTGTGGTAAGCCAATCAGGTGGTTCCGTTGTGGAAGGGGTCACAGTCGTGGCCTTCGGTGCTGAAGGGAGTCCACTGATTGTCGTGGAAACGTTGTCGGGAGCCTTCGTGGTGCCATTGTCCAAAGACCAAGTGATGTTTTCTGGTAGTATTTTATGTAGAGAATCGGGAGTTGTTGAGGCTGGCAAAAGATTTCTATCTGCTAGAGATGAGTTCAGAGGCAGTCTTGAAACAAAGCCATGTGCCAAGGAAGAGACTGTGGAAAATGTTGATGTGATGCTTGGGGCCTCGGAGGAGTTGTCCGTCGGCAAATTACTGGTGGAATTGATGGTTTCACGGAGAGAAGGTACATCAAGAAGAGGGACATCAGTTGCCTTGGGATTGGAGTCATTTCTGTTTTCATTGTCTAAATGTACATTTTCTTTTCTTTCCAGAGGAACAGATGTATTTTCCATTAGTTTTAACTCCTTTGTAACGTTTCTTTCGGTGCTTCTTCCTAGATTTTCCTTCTCATGACTTGAAAGAGGTAATGAAAGGAACAGAATGGAAATCACCACAATTTGGGCTAAGGTCAACATTGTAGACGTCTTTGGTATTGGTTTTAGTAAGAGGGATCTGAAAGAAATTAACAAATAGTCATTTGAATTGTTAGGGTATTTTGAGATTTTTTTTAAATATGTATACATTGTTTAGGGAATAAAAATCTAGGAACATACTGCTGAGATGATGATTTTATATTCTGAAAAATACATGTTGAGGTAGATCATTCATTTAAACTAGTGCTACCGAGTTCTAGTTTGACAGAATATTTTGAATATTTTCTGTCTTCCTTCTAGGAGAATACCAGGAAATAGCTCATCTGGTTTGGGACCAGTAGAAGTATATATACATACATACATGTATGTATACACACATATACATGGGATGCTGTGTAAACCTGATTTCATACTTACATAATGGAGGATGTGTAACTGGGAAAAGTGAATTTATGTCACCTGTCATTTCTCAAGAGCTTTCCCCGAAGTTTCCTGGATATTCCCAATCTTGATTTTTTTTTATGAAGGTCTGAAAATTCTCTAAGCATACCCTGTGGTCTCCTTTTGATTTTCAGTATCTCCCATATACATACCTTTTATAAACATTTTCTCACTCAGTGGTGCAATTTAAATATATCAATGTCACATTCTGATGTTAATTCTAGCTATTAGAAAGCAGCCCACCGCTCTCTCTGGATGCAGAAGCTTTTAATAACAGAAATAATGTTTTCCATCCTTATACTTATACCTAAATTTTTTTAAAAAATATGACGGGTCGTGATACAAGACCATTATATCATCACAGACCATTATTTATGAGTCTCTATCTTAAACTCACCCATGACCTGTAGAGCAATGAATTGTGGACTATTAATATGGCAGCAATCAGTAAATTAAGGTTTCGTGCAACAAACATAATATAAAGTTTAAAAATCCAAGCATATTGTGCGAGTCTACATATATAAAGTTTAAAGCATATAACATTTTGATGCTAGAACAGGAGAGTTGATCCTTGGAGGGAGAGCAGTCTTCATGTAAAAGAGCTCTTGTGGGCTGGCGATGCCCCGTGTCTCTGCATGGTACCAGAAACACACATGTTTACATTTGTGGTGATTCTGCTTCATCAGGTTGTATGCACCTTTCTGTAATAGCCAATAAAATTGGTTTAGGCCCTAAAGATTATTCACCTAGTTGTATGTTTATGTTATAAATTATGCATTTTATATCCGAGACTTTATATATTTTCCATTTAATTCTTCCCAAAGCCGTCAAACAAAGAAGTGTTTATAATCTTGTCTACAAGTGTTTAAGGGGGATTTGCTTTCCCCTGAATTAGATAGGGGCATAGAAATCTAAACAATGTCTCCAAGAACTCATAGTTAGTGACTGAGATGTAGGGTTAGGATATAAATGGTAGCATGCCCGACATGTATAATTCAGCTTCGGTGGGGGTTAGATCCAGGACCCCTGAGAATAGGAAAATCTGGAGTTGCTCAAGTCTTCTGAAATTGGTTCAAGTATTACTTAAAACCGATTCCCACATTCTACACACTTTAAATCCTCTCTGAAATACATGTGATTCCTTATACGATGTAAATGCTATGTAAGTCATTGTAATACTGTATTGTTTAAAGAATATTGCTAAGAGAAATTCGATACATTTTCAGTACAGGCATCAGCCCATTATTCTGATCATTTTTGACCCACACTTGGTTAAACCATTGTGTGCAGACCCCATGAATATGGAGGGACAACGATGCTCCTCTCTGTAACACCAACTGCAAGAGTTTAAAACTTGGTTCTGTATTTTAGACTTTACCACTGTGATCACTGTTTTTAAGTACAGCCTCTCCAAATTTTATTGGTTTAGCAGAGTAGTTTTTAATCCCATTTTTACAAAGCACTAGAAATATAAGGCCTTCTACCTCAAGTGCTTCTCAAAGACAATAATCAATACACTTTCATCCTGATATAAGAAATCTCAAGTTGCACGGCTTCTTTGATGCCCAATCTCACAAGCCAGCGTCAGATGCCATTCTGGTTAGGAGTGGCCCTGTGGACATTTCAGGGGGTTTTGCCTCAACTCCACAGTCCCCAGCAAACACCGCAGGGCCCTGATTTGTGAAATGTTCTTGGCCACTCTTGTCATCATTATCAAACCATTCGGTTTGCTTTTCCCCAATTAGACATTTCCTTATTTTTTCTTTCTAAAATAATTGTGGTTAGTAGAAGGGAAAAGAGGCACTTAGCTCTTCAGGGTTTCTCAAAGTTACACGAGGAACAAGGCCTTGAGTTTTCTCTCCCTTCCAGTAATGAGAATCCTCGTATCAGGAGCCAGCAAAGTGAGTTTTGTTGTTCTATTTCACCTTGGCTGTCACCCTGAGCCACCTAGGGGCTCTCTCATTTCCTCACCTCACTTGGGAGTGTAACTTGAAAAGCTAGGTATCAATGCCCCAAATGAGTCGAACATTCTGGTACCGCCTACAGTTTTTCTCCTGGAGAAAAGGTTTCTTAAAAAAGGAAGCGAGGGAGACAATGTGTCTGGATATCAGCACAGTTAATGGAGAAATTAATACAGCTGTGGTTAGGGCTGGCCTATAATCCTGACAATGGGTTCCTCTTTCCTGGTCTCTAAGAGAACTGGGAATATTTGGGTACCTTCTTTCCTAAAGAGGTATTCCTCACTCCACCCTGACATTTTGCAGAAGTAAGCACAATGTGGCTTGGGCTCATTAGACCCATTCTAAATTAATTGATATGTGGTATAAACAGCAAAGTGAATGGGGTGAGAGAAAACTCCAGAAACTCCTAAGGACAGACTTAACGCAGTAGAACAGAACAAGAGAAAATTATTTCAAGCTAATTTGTGATACCTTAAACCCAGATTCTAAACATCTTTTACAGATAGAAATATCATTATTGCTTTTAGCATTTAACAGTTTTAAAATATACTTTCAGAATAAATAGGTAAATTTCACTGCTTAAGTAAAAACTTTTACAGAGAGAAAATACACTATTTTCTCCTGTTTCTTTGGGTGGACACCAACAGGTTATTTACATGACTGGTTTTACATAGAAAGGTATAAAACATGATTTTTAAAAAGGTGAAAATGCCCTTAAAGAAAGCAAATCTAGCCAGGTGTGGTGATACACACCTTTAATCCAGCATTCAGGAGGCAGAGGTAGGAGAATCCCTGTGAGTTCCAGGCCAGCCTGAGACTACATAATGAATTCCACATCAGAATAGGCTAGAGCCAGACCCTACCTCAAAAAAGAAAATAAAAAAAGCAAGTCTACCTGTTTTCCATAATTTTGCTTGCTCTTAAGGGTTTATAGTCATTATTTCTGCCTGATCTTCCTTTTGTCACTGAGTCATACCCAGTTGACACCAAACTTTAAAAATAAAGAGCTACCCTGGTTTCTCAAACAAAATGAGAATTTCTAAACAAGAATGGTATTTCTGATACACTGAGGTTGTAATATAGCCACATGCTCTCATAGTAAAATGAAGTTTATAATCTCAGAAGAATTGGAACACTTGCAGAAATTCTGAGTGACACTTTCAACCGTAGTCTTTCCTTAGTGCTTTCTTTGCTTTCTTGAAACGAGGCCAGACTAAATCAGGGAATAAGAAATTATATTGCTAAACCTGTCATTTATTATAAAAGGATGTAGAAAGGCCAGAAGCCAGAAACTCTAGTTCTATTCAAGAACATTTTTTAAAAATGTAAATTGTTTTACTTTTTTGTGGTCCAAAAAAAAAAAAAAAAGGAAAGGAAAAATGAAAAGGAAAGCATTGAATTATTTCATGAAAAGCTCTTTTCAAAAGGTTTTGAGGATCATTCTAATTCAAAGACTCATCAACAAAAACCTAGGAACAATAAAGAGAATTTCATGTTTCATGCAACCACCAAACTTAGGGGTTCTCAGCCATTAAACATCAATACTGAAAAAAAAAAAAAAGCTAGATGTGACTAAAAAACTTACAGAGAATGTCTTTCCAAAAGAAATGTTCCGATGGGAATTCCCCAGCATGGGGCTTCACCCTTCATCAGATTTCACTGTCTACAGAAAGTCTTCTGTCAGCCAAATACAAAGTAGGTCAGCAGGGAACCATTTTTCATAAAAGGAGGCTTTAGGGGCCACACTCGGTAAACAGGAAACTTTGTCTATGTCTTCATTCTATAGGAAGTCTTCTAGGAACTCGTTTAGCTTTTAAAATTTTCAGTGAGTGCTAACCATGTGTACTTATCATACTGAATAAAAAACAATGATATGTATGTTTCCCAACTTTTGAATTAAGAAAATCATCAAAAAAATCTGTTTAGAAGCTTATAATTCATTATATATGAAGAGAAAACATGTCATATTCTAAGACTTAACACAAGAACCTTTAAGCCTGCATACATAATTGGAGGCTGAGTATTCAATTTATATTCCGCATACCATTTCCACTTTTAACATTTACTGAGACCTGACTGAAAGAAACTCTGTATTTTAGACTCAATATTAATTTTAAAAAACCAAGGCTTTCGTTTAACTCCTTTGCTGGGTTCATCATCTAGCAGGTTAACCCATTTACCAGTGCAGATGTTCACGTAGCAGGTAATTAACTAATGAAACAATGACCTGTTTATACCAGTCTCTGCAGCTACTTGCCATCAAAGGCTGAGGCCACTCTCACTGGTAGGGAGACGAAAGTCAGGGAGCTCCAAGTGTCCCCACAAGGACACACTTACCTCCAGAATCGCAGGCCTTTACAGATGGAGACTGAAACCCCACAGTTGTCCTGGCTGGAAGGCGTCCTGAGTGAGTGAGCGAACAGGTGGGTGCAGTGTGACAGTACAGCATGGAGCCCGACAGAGCCAGAGAAACGAAGTCAGGTGGGGCAGGCAGGCTGGCAGCAACCTGCTTGTGTAATACAGCAGCCAAGAAACCTGACCGACCTGCTCCTCAGCTGTGAGCAGGAAGATAGCACCCCATTCATGCCTTGAAAATCAAACAACAGCAAAGCAAGCCCGACCCTCCAGGTCTCATAGGTTCTTGTATTTGATTTTGAGACTGGTTAGTTCTGTGTCATAGAAGCCAAACAAGGGCATCTATTTCTAGTCTCAAGTGAAAGAAACAAAACTGAGAGACTTTGGTAGCATCTTCTATTGCATCAAGTATCCTGACACATCCGGGGTACTTCTCTGCAGACTCTGGGTACCTCTGCAGGTGAGGAGTCAGGGTCTGCACCTGTTGCCTCAGGCTTCTTTCTTTGTTCCCTTAGTAGAATGGTCCCTGTCGTAAGACCTGAATGGGGTCAGTAAAGAAGATGAGCCTGAAATCACAAAGCCAGTGAATGTGTTTTGGGCTCCAGGGGAAAGCTGTGGAGTGTGACTTTAGCAATAGCAGGACTGAGATGGGGTATCTTGATGACTTTCAGGAATTTGGGGAGTCACTGGGCTTGGGGAAGAAAAGCCAAGTCAGAATGACTCAGGGCAGAAATTCTGGTAGAGCTCTTGGCTCGCTTCCACCCAGGGCTTGCGCTTTCCTTTTCATTTCAGGACTCTGAAGCCAGGGCTCAGAAGCGCCTGCATCGTCCCTGACTAAGTGCTAGAGTTGAATGACAAGCTGGCATGCCTCCTTTGGTGGCTTGTGAAAGGGGGATATGCCTCACTTCGCTGGTTGGAGACTGATCAAGCCTGATCCAGCTTAGGGGCCTGGGGTTTATTCTTGGTCTCTGTTGTACAAGGAGCTGGGTTTCCAAATGCTGAAAGGGAAAAACGAAGCTTCTGCTAAAATGTAGAGGCTTCAAGGGAATGCAAAGACTCTGGTAATTAGCTGGAGGCAAGAACAAGATAATTCTAGAGTTTCAAACTTGCTGAAAGCCTGAGAATCCTTTGGAATTTGATTAGAACTAAAACCAACTCCTAGCGTATTTGCTCAAAGGTATTCATGCTATGTCTGCACTGGAATGGAGAAAAGCAAATTCCACTTAATAACAACTGCTGAAAATAGCGTGGTAGAGTTCAACTGGTTATTTTAAGACTAGCCAGTTGCTAGGAAATGAATCCCCTTGCTTGGGGTGGGGGGTTTCTGTCTAAACTTATGGCACTGAGAGCTTTGGGGTGTAAATTATCTCTAGCTATTTTTCTTTAAATGCTAGACTCTTATTGATTTGGTATTTCCTTCAGCCAATAGCTTAAATACATTTGTCACTGTGAAAAACTGCTTCACTTCTATGAATTTTTATCCATTATAAAACTCAAAATAGAGTTGACCTAGAAACAAATCCTCATTGTAGTTATAAAAAATCCATAGATACATGAACTGATTGGAAAGAAAAAAAAAAAACCTCACTGATTTCCAGCTCCAGGTTCAGTAAGAGAGAATCTGTCTCTAAAAGTCAGGTGGGCTGAGACTGAAGAGAGACTTGAAGTCAATCCCTGGCCTCCACTTGTATGCACGCACACGTGTACACATATCCTCACAGACCCATGGGCCCACACACTTACAAACACAAACACACATGCACATGCAAAGGAATTTCTTTCCATATGGACTTAAATACTTGGAAGTGATAAATTTTTTTCCAGTGTGTTATAAAACTAGGCATTGAGAGCATAAGTTTTATAATGGTCTTTTATATCTTCTTGTATCCCTGGAAAAGCCGAACTTCAATGACAAAACATAATTTTTATCTTTCATTTTTGTGTTGTTTTGTCTTTCGAGGTAGAGTCTCACTCTAGCCCAAGATGACTTGGATTTCACTAGGTGGTCTCAGAGTGGCCTTGAACTCACAGCAATCCTTTTATCTCTGGCTCCTGAGTGCTGGAATTAAAGACATGTACCACCATGCCCCACTTGATAAAATATAATTTTAAGCCCTCTTTTCTGTTGCATTTTTTAATAGTTCTGCTGCATCATTTTTTGTTTTTTATATCTTTATTTTGAGTAAGTACATACATTGTATGAACACATCTTGTGAAGGTGTCCCCATTTCCCTCCTCTCTGTCCCCTACCCACTCAGGTCCTTCCTCAGTGGGCATATTGGATCTGTCCATAGGTTAGGGGACATGAACTGTACCAGAGGTAGCCAGTTTTTCTTTCTTTTTTTTTTCTTCCCCCTTTGTGTATTGTTGCTGAGGGGGGGCAATGTCTCTGGATATTCTCACCCACCATGGCTCTTACATTCTTTCTTCCTCCTCTTCCTCTCAGTTCCCTGAGTCATAGTGGGTGAGTTTTGAGTCTGATTTATTGTTTAGTTCTTAAGTATCTCTGAATCTTTGCCTTGGGTTGCGTTGGGTACCATTGGTGTCTGTCTCCATTGATTCTCATGGGTCATCAGACTTGCTGTGGTCTGCTACATCTTTAAATGTTTCCATTTTATCATTTCCTGGAATATTGTCTTTAATATACGTGTATGTTAGAAAGTCTTTGTTGATTATACTCTCATACTTCTTTTAAGAAATAAAAATATAGAAGCAAATGTTTTAACTTGTGTGAGCATTATGCATTTACACACACATATATATAATATATATACATATATAATATATGTATATATATATATATTATTTAAAGACATCCTTTGGTCTGGTATGGTAGTGCATGGCTATAATCCCAGCACTTGGGAAGCTGATTAAGGAGAATCATGCGTTCCAAGTTCATCTTCAACTACATTGAGATTTCAAGACCAGCCTTCATGAGACATCATGAAGACTGTCTCAAACAGACCATCACTTTCCTAGGATATTTTTTTTTTTCACAGACAGACTCAGAAGCACTTTCCTTTGGTACTTGATTAGGGAGGAGCAGCACTTCTTCATATGAAAACTTGGCCTTAGCTACGGATTTATGAAAATTCTGTTATCTGAGGGCCGGAAGTAGAGAATATGGACGAAAATTTGTATGAGGGGACAGACGTGGATTGGGAGAATCCTTGCCTGTGATTTCTTCATCTTTAAAGTAGAAGTAGATAGAGAACTCTTAGCTGAAAGTGGCAAAAGTGTAGGTGCTGGGTGGTGAAGAGACAAGAGCAAGCATGAGAATATGGCAGGCAACAGTGGCCACCATTAGGGCTGGAGAGATGGCTCAGAGGTTAAGGCACTTGCCTTCAGTGCCTAAGGCCCTGGGTTCAATTCCCCAGGACCCACAAAAGCCAGACCCACAAGGTGGTGGCCCTGGTGTTCTCTCTCTCTCTCTCTCTCTCTCTCTCTCTGCTTGAAAATGAATAAATAAAATATTAAAAAACAGTGGCCACCATTAGTGGTCATTCGTTAAAGAAAATTATCCCTAAAACGGTATAGCTAGGCTTTCTGTAGTTTTATTCGTGTGCATGAATATTGACAGGTAGAAAAAGAAGAGAAAGTGGTTGTGGGCAAGGATGGTTCTGAGGTGAGATGGCAGTGAGAACCGAGGAGATAAATCACCCTTCACACTTCAGCCAAGGCCCAGATGAAACCACAGAGGAACTTGTGAGAGGAGCAAGAGTGCTGCTTCCATGGCGAGCCTGATGGCCAGAGCCAGGATGATGGAGACAGACACTGAGGAGACTCAAATCCTGCCAAAGCAGAAATCCAGAAGCTTCTGCGAGCTCATCACTCAAGTAGACTTAAATGACACCCACCATGGCTCATGGAATTTTACTGAAGAGGGTGGACAGATTGTGAAGACCTAAGGGGGTGGGGATACCCAGAGGCATCCCCCCCCAAACACACACACAATGGCCAACTGTTACTCACACAGCTCATAATCTACAATCCCATGGTGCATACCAGCAATGCCACTGGGGAGGAATGGGGCAGAGAGGAGTGATGCAAATGCATGATTTGTTCAAACAAAGTTTCTACTTAATTTTAAAAAAAGGAGAGTGAATATAAGGGGAGAAGAAAGGACATTAAATTTTGGATAGGCTCAACATTAAAACTCTGGGTTAAGAAATGGTTGGAATAAATTAGAAGGATAATATATTGATTAAAATACTGCTGGATTCACTATCATTGATCGAAAAAAGTACATTTTGGGAGCAGGTAAGTGAGGAGCAGTGCTAGGAAAGAGCTTCCAAGCCACGGATCAGAGAATTCAGAAACCAGGTCACTGAGGAGATTACCATCTCTGTCTATTGTAATTTATAAGAGCTATTTTTAGAGGCCTGTCAGTCAGCTGTCCGACTCTCTAGAGAAGTGGGGTGAGTGACCTCAGGAAGCAGATAACTGTCGTAAGGTTAGGCAGGATGGATGGAAGTATGGATTGATAGTGGATATCCAGACCTATGAATTTTTGAAGAGGGAGATAAAATAGTCTTGAACCTACAGGGAGGAGTGAGAAATCCAACACCTCCTCCTCACTATTGATGTAAGAGACACATGGCAATTACTTGAGAGCATTGTCTGGAAAGCAGAATTTCATGGGAGTCACAAATTCCTGTTAGACCAAGAAAGTGAGGGGACATCAAACACTTAGCTATTGACTAGGCCACAGTTAGAGTGTCTTGAGATTTGAAATGGGTATTTTTTCACAAAAGCAAACCTCAGCCCCCTGATGGTATGGGTTCAGAGGATGAACTTGGACATTTTGAGCTGCTAGAAGTCACGAATATAGACATGGCAAGTGGTACAGTGGAATTCGTTCAAATATGCCCATTTGTGAGTGTTGATATTAACATAGCAGGATTGGATACCTTGCTAATATGGAGAGTTCTGCTCGTTTACAAGAGACTTGCTTTTTAAAAAATATTTTATTCATTTTCTAGCAGAGAGATGAGAGAGAGAGAGAGAGAGAGAGAGAGAGAGAGAGAGAGAGAGAGAGAGAGAGAGAGAGCAAGCACCAGGGCCACCACCTTGTGGGTCTGGCTTCTGTGGGTCCTGGGGAATTGAACCCGGGGCCTTAGGCACTGGAGGCAAGTGCCTTCACCGCTGAGCCATCTCTCCAGACCAACACTTGCTTTTTTTTTTTAAGAACTGAGAAATAGGGCTTTTTATTCCTAGCATTCAAGAACCTACTCAATTTGCAAGGGCAGCCAAGTGCATTATCTCTTTGATTTCTAGTTATACAATTTTATAACCGACTAAAATTGTATAATAATAGCCTCAATAACAACAGTACACAGAGCTTTTGCTGAGTTTGCTCATTGCTGAACTGTAACTTGGAGCCGAGGAGAGTTAGGAAGTCGAAGTGTACAGTCTGAAGAAAGGCTGTTTGTTCCTTGTTCCTTGGCTAAAGAGCAAGACAAGAAGGAAAAGGAAACTTACTCATGAAGAGGGTTATTGAAATCAAGTTCCTAGGCAAGAAGCATTCTCATCCATGAACGCAGTGGCGGGACACCAAACACACTAGGGAAGAGTGAAGACACACTGAGTCGAAACTGAGTTCATAGCTACAAAGAAAGATAGTTGTGAGATGAGCCAGAAGAGAATCTTAATGAATGAGACCTGTTTCTTTAAAGACAGTTGAGCCTAGGAGCACCGTCCTCAGAGCAACCTCAGGAAGAGTCCTGTTCAGTGTGAGGAAGGTCACTATTCACTGAGGTTTCCTGGCATTGCAGAAAAATCACAATGGAATTATTTCTTATGAATGAAAGTGTGGCAAGATTTAATGATATTGTGCTGAACATGAGTGGCAAGCCTGTATGGGCTTAAGGTTTTTTGTCTGTTGTTCTGAGATAAGGACTTCCATGTCATTTAGCCTCAATCAAAAGCTTTGACATTACAGGCATGTTAATCCTCCTGCTTTTATTATAATGCATTATAGCTACTGTGAGTGGAGGTCCACACTTTTGGAAGCTGTATTAGAAAATGAATAGAAGACATATAAAATTAGACACCCATGTATAGAGAATGGAAACCAGATGTGGTGTCGTCCCAACCCTGGGGAAACTGAGGCAGGGGGATGTTTAGTAAAAATTATATTTCATCTGTATAATGCATTGTTGAAATATCATGCATTTTTAAGAATATTATAAATTCTATACTTTACAACTCCCTATATATTTTTAAATATATATTTATTGTCCACAATGAGTTACATTATTTAGTGGGCAAACAATGCGTTGTCATCCCAAACTCCCCAATTCCCCCTCCCCATCCCCGATCAGTTGGATATTCTCCTCCGTGGGCTGTCTGGATTAGTCCTTGTGGCAAGGGATCCTGGATATCCTAGTACTCAGCCCGGTCTTCCTGGCCCAAGTGTGTTGTTCCTGAGGGGTGCCATGCCTCCGGACAGTCTCCCCCACCACGGCTCTCACAATCTTTCCGCCCCTCTTCCGTTCAGGTCCCTGAGTCGTGGTGGGTGAGTATTAAGGCTGCTTTAAGGTTGTGAGCTTAGGGGTCTTTGAGTCGAGAATCCTTGGTTTCTGTCTCATTGGCCTATCCTGTGTTGATTGAATGGCTGTGGCTGTGGGTCCCTTGTTCATCTGTCATTGTCTGCTGGGTTCCCTATGGATCCTCCCCGATATGACTGTATTTTAAAACTTATTTCTTTTCCATTGTCTGTGATGGGTACCACAGAGCATGGGCTGATGACAATCTCTGGCCTGGGTCCTGAGAGAGTCAACAAGGAGGGGAAGTCATTCATAAGCTCACAGGCAACATCTTTTATTTCTTTCTTCTTGCTTTATAAGTTAACAACTGGTGTGATCACTCCAATAACTATCAAAAGACATAAGTCCTAAAAACAGTGCTCAAGAAAGAGGCTGGTAAATAGCAAAATGCTAACAGCAAATGTCTGGTTCATGGTGACATCTCCTGTCACCATCATGATGAAAACTGTCCCTCTTTCTGGACAAGTCAGCTCAAGCTGCTTTCAAACTCAGAAGCTTAAAATGATTCTCCTGCCGGCGGGAGCTAGAGTCGCATGTCACCACGCCCACCTGCAGTTCTCATATTATCATGCATAATTATATAGCTTTTTATTTCAACACGATTTTTCTAGGAGGAAAAAGAATCTATTGCATGATTTCAGAAACTAGAGATTTCCAGAATTTAGGATTCAAATACTGAAACACCGTGATATTCTTTCTTATTTATTGTTAGAGAAGGAAAAGAATAGGGGAGAAGTGGACAGTAAATTCAGAGAAAGCTCAGAAGTTAACAAGACCTGCAGACATTATTTAAAGTACAAAACCTTCAAGTCTTCTCGCTCACACATCTTCATATTGGTATTTCTTACCAATACCCAGCTCAATTCCTGCAGAGAATTCCATTAAGTGCATTCCTATAAAATGTTACCCCCCCAAAAAAAAACCAAGTCATACACACAGACATGGAGATTTAAAATTTTCCGTATTCATGAGGCTTTGTCTAAAAGTATAACCTGTTCAACGGGATTTTCATTTCTACTTCCTGCACAGAGATATTGCAAAAGTGCTCGGGTAAGTCTATTATGCCTGAGGATGGTGCTGAAAATAAATCCGAGAATTTGGGTGCTGTCCAAACCGGCAGTCAGTCTGCAAGCTGTTGCTCTGAATCCCTCCTGTTTCAGCTGTGCCTCCTTTGGAGAAAAATGCAAGGCTCATCTCTTCTGATGAGCATTACTTGGAATTTCATTTTATGGTCCAGATTTAAACAAGGATGTCACTCATATTGGAAATTGATCCTCTTTCTCTGCCCCTCCCCAAGCCCCTACCCATTAGAAATATAACGAAGTTGTTTTCAGCTTTGTTTTTTTGTTTTTCCCAGATAAAATAGAACTTGGATCATTCTAAACATGAAACAAACAAGGACATTCCCTTTCTCTTCATATTCCCAGTGTCCTTCCATGCAGCATGACTGCAAAGCCTAGTGTAATCTAGAGAGCACAGGGCAAGGAGTTAAAGTTGAAGGGTTTTATCCAGTAACTGAAGTCGACTTCACATGTATCAAACATCTCGCTGTGACAAGCAGTAGCCCTAAGTAACAGCAACCGTGTGGTCTGATGAAATGGCTTAATGGGTGAAGTGTT
Organism: Zapus hudsonius; assembly: GCA_004024765.1. Lineage (NCBI taxonomy): Eukaryota > Metazoa > Chordata > Mammalia > Rodentia > Dipodidae > Zapus > Zapus hudsonius. Next base: position 37,434 of record PVHP010004306.1, read on the forward strand.
TGCCACACGAGTGTGAGGAGCTTCGTTTGACTCCGCATAAAAAGCAGGTGTGATGGCAGAGAGCACGTGTCAAGTCCAGTTGAATCAAACCTGGGGAAAAGGAGACAGGAGGATCCCCAGGGCTTTCTGGCTATCCAGTCTCTCCAAATAGGTAAGCTCTAGAATCCAGGATAGACCTTTTGAATAACCTCTGAGCCATCTCTCCAGCCCTGACCTTTTGAATAAAAGAGTTCAGTTGAGGAAGACATCTGATTTCTGGCACTTGAATACATGAACCCATATGATACCTTCACACATATATACATGTGAGCACACATTCCATACATACACATACACATTACACACACACACACACACACCCCTCCAAACAGAAACTACAGAAATACAATCATGAATTATCTGCAAGTGCAAGAAAAAAAATCAAATTTAGACTATGTGTAATGAACAATGATCCGTGTTTTAGATGCTTCTGCAGGTCTCTAGAGTGAGCTGAAGATAAGATCCTGTTGCACTTGTCCTTCTGTTTTGTGAATTTACCGTCTCTGTGACAATTAATCCTGGTCATTAACTTGGTGGTATCAAGAATCACCATGGAAAGAAATCCTTGAGGGAAGTTTTAGAGTGGGTTAATTAACTGTTGATGGCCACGAATGATGTACTCTGGTTCTGCACTGCAAGGACGAAGAAAGAGAGCTGAGTACCAGCAGCCATCATCTGCTTCCTGACCATGGAGCAGTGGGACCAGTTAGTTGTCTCTTCTCCTGGGCCCACGTCTTTCCCTTCCACATCTCCTTATCATGAACTTGGATTGTGTCTCTGGCTACTCATTTTAACATGAGAAAGTGCTTGCACAAATACTTGTCCCAGCAGGTACGTCTTTGACATTCTTTGAAAGTTGAAGTGTAGCACTGTTCTCTGAGAAGCAGGTGTAAAGTAAATCTATCACAATTCCACGTTTTTATTTTTTAAAAAATATTTTATTTATTTATTTGAAAGAGAGAGAAATTGGGGGAGAGAGAATGGGCATGCCAGGGCCTGTAGCCACTGCGAATGAACTCCAGATGCCTGTGCCTCCTCGTGCATCTGGCTTTACATGGGTACTAGGGAACTGAACTTGGGTCCTTAGGCTTTTCAGGCAACTGTCTTAACCACTGAGCTATTTCTCCAGTCCCTATAATTTCACTTTCTCAAGACCAAAGTAAAGAACATTAGCACAGTTTGCTCTCTTGTATTGCAGAACAGTGAGAAGCCTGTATGTCCTTCATCAAGGAAGAAGGCGAGGAGTCTGTTCTTGTATGAGAAAATCATGAGCAGCCATGTCTGTGCACGTAGGAAGTCTAAGGCTCCACGGTCAACTTCTCACAGCCACTGTTCATATTCTGTGACGATTATCTATAACTATAATCAACATGTCTATCTGCATGCATATATGGCACAGCCCCATTTCCAAGTCCTTCCTACATCTCTGCCTTTGTTGATCCTTTCTTGCTAAACACACACACACACACACACACACACACACACACACACACACACACACACTATTTCACTTTCTACACTTTCTTTTTTTTAGGTATTTTCATCTTCACAGTAAGTCGAATCCACTCTCTTTGCTCTTCACTGCCCCTGTTCTGCTACACTATTCTCTCTTAACCATTGTGCCTCTGTCCCTACACAGGAGTCTCTTCTTTGAAGTCCACGTGATTTCACTTCTTCTTTCTATTCCCTTACTACCCATCTCCAGGATACTCATTTCTGAATAAGCATCGCAATGTTCCCAGCATGCTCTCCGGTTTCCATGCTAACCTAGCAACATCTTTATTCTCAAGTCTACCCGTTCACATGGAGGGCAGCCCTGTATGGTAGACAGAGTAGAGGTTTGGGAATTAGGATGGCTTAAGGTCTAACCACATTTTGGACTTCCACAATTCACCAATTCACTTCATTTCCCCCCCAAAATCCTGAGTTTGTAATCAAGTATGAAATATTATTCAAGACCACTGTGCAGCACATTTCGTCGGTAATAATTGACACTTAGATTTTTGTCCGTGATTTTTGAGAATGAATATTATAGACATTAGAATCAGGTTTCTAAAGTAATTATTAAATGCTTTATATACTCTTACAAATTGAGACAAACTTTAGTCATTATTTTTGACAGGTTGACCTACAGATTTGGTACTAAGGTTCTGCAGTGTCAAAAACATCACTTTAATTTAAAGTCCATTTATCAGCACAATTGCTTTTCCTCTAGGAAATTGTGCTCAACCTTGGGTATATATTGAAAGTCCTCAGAAACTTTAAAAAGTCATATGGTGGGAGATGGTTTCTGTAGATATTAAACTCATTGGCCTGAGGCAGAGCCTGGACATTAAAAGTTGGAAATCCGAAAGGTGTTCAATTCTATCTATAGATCTTTCAGAATCAAATGTCTATGTTTGCACTATACCTACACATTTAACCCTTCCAATGCCTTCTGGGCCTCTGTCTTTAGTGCTCAAGTGTTCTTTCAATCTTCTGCTTGCTTCAGACTCTGACTAGTCCAGCCAGGACCCCAAAATCAAATATTCACACCGGATTTTTCATTACTGATGACATTATGACATAGAACAAGATGAACAAATTTTGCTTGATACTTTTATGACTTATCATGCATATTTTCCTTTTTTGCATATCTGTATAGTATGTATGGTGTGGTGTGTGTGCGTGTGTGTGTGTGTGTGTGTGTGTGTGTGTGTGTGTGTGTGTGTGCAGATGAGCAGGCCCCATGTACACGCAGGCAGAGGCCAGCAGAGAACATAGGGTGTGCACCTGCCTTGTTCCCTTGATTTGGAGACATGCCCTGAACCTGGAAGTGTCAGTTTTGGGTCGCAAGTCCCAGTGATTCTCCAGTCTACTCCCCACAGGACTGGGGTTGCAGGTGTGCATGGCCATGCTGAGGTTTTTATGTGGATTCCGGGGACAGAACTCAAGCAGGCTCAGACCATCTCAGGCTTTCATGTCTGAGGGCTCTTACCACTGAGCCATCTCGCCAGCCCGGGTTCATAGGTTCTTCCTGTGCCCCAGACTTAACTTCATTTGGAATGGTTTTTACTAGGGGGGGGCAACTTGTCAGCCAGTGCATCAAACCTGATGACTGAGGGCATCCAGTCTGTGTGCAGCTGTCACTGTGTATGACTGGGATTAGAATGTGCTAGAATGTGACTTGCTCTTGTAGCTTACAATGGGCTTTCCGACTTACCTCCTGTGTTCACACTCAGCCACCACATTGACTTCTCTGGCAGAACCTTGAGATCATGGGGCCCAGTCCCCCTGCCATCCTTTTGCTCAAGCCTTGAACAAGAAACCATGCTTTCTCCTTTCCAGCTCCTCAAGACAGTTATTCCAGGACACTCTTCAGGCCTCAGTCGCTCACTCTACCCTTCAGTTCCATTCTAGTTTCCTGGGTTTAAAACTTGAGCAGGTAGCCAACCTAAAATCCACTGGGGAATGTGATAGGTTCATACCAGGGAAACCCTTCATCGCTAAGCATGAGCACAGTGAAATCAGAAAACAGACCAGAGGAAGCGTATTCATTCTATTAGGATAATCAAGTCAAAGTATGTATGGAATCTCCTGGCTTTTTCTTTCAAATTTTTCCTTTTTATTTTTAAATATTATACTTAATTTTTATTTGAGAGAGGGAGAGAGAAAGACTAGGAGAGAGAGAGCGAGAGGGAGGGAGAGAGAGAGAGAGAGAGAGAGAGAGAGAGAGAGAGAGAGAGAGAGAGAGAGAGGGAGAGAGAGAGAGAGAATGGGCATGCCAGACCCTCCAGCCACTACAAACCAACTCCAGACACATGTGCCACCTTGTGCTTCTGGCTTTACGTTGGCACTGGGGAATGGAACTCGGGTCCTTCTGCTTTGCAGGCAAATGTCTTAACTGCTAAGCCATCTTACCAGCCCCCAATCTCCTGGCTTTTAAAAACTGTTCGCTTTTTAAAATTTTATCTTTATTGCCCAAAATTAGATACATTGATTGAGTAAATATTATGCTTATACTCCCATTTCCCTCCCCCTGGCCCCCATCCACTGGGTATCCTTCTTGGTGGGCACACTGGATCAATCCATGTGGCAAGGGGTTATGGAGGCAACAAGGCTGCCCCCCCTTTATAGCTGAGGGGGGTAATGTCTCTGGGTAATCGGATAAAACTGTTCAATTTTGACTAAGCATGTTGGCGTATTCCTGTATCCTCAGTGGTCTAGAGTCTGAAGCAGGAGAATCAGGATTTCAAGGCCAACCTGAGTTACACAGCAAGTTTCAGATCAGCCATCACCATATGCTGAGACCCTGTCTCAAAACAAAGGAGTCACTTACTTTTAGGCAGGGGTTCTAGATCAGTGGTCGAGTGATGCCTGACCTGAATGAGGCCCTGCGTTCCAGTCCCAGCACCAGACTGGGGGAAGAACTTCTAAAATTGGTTTTAAAGCATAATTTACATTTTGTGAAATATAGAGATCCTAAGTACAATGTGACCATCTTTGATAAATGCATGAATTTGAATAAGTATCCTTTTTACTGAAATATACAATATTTTATCACCTCCAATGGTTTATGTTGTCCCAGAGCCAGAAAAAAAAGTTTTGATTTTCAAAGTTAGCTATATCAGTTATGTTTTTACTAATACGCTTTTTATAGGCATATGTAAGGAATAATTTACTTCCTCTCTTGGCATACTAAAAAGTAATTCTCAATGCCCATTTCTAATTAATTTTAAAACATGAGAATATGGGGCTGGAGAGATGGCTCAACGGTTAAGGCACTTGCCTCCAGTGCCTAAGGCTCCGGGTTCAACTCCCCAGGATCCACATAAGCCAGACCCACAAGGTGGTAGCCCGAGTGTTCTCTCTCTTTCTCTCTCTCTCTTTTCTATCTCTCTCCCTACCTCTCCTTCTCTCTCTCTGTATCTTTCTGCTTGAAAATGAATAAAGAAAATATTTTTTAAAAACATGAGAATATGGATTTATTTGGGAGCTCAAATAAGTGAGCCAGGAAGAAAATGGATATATCTCAAGATAACAAGGATCTTTCAAAACAACCCTGATTCAATACTGTCTTATTTTCTGAAAAAGATTCATTGTATTTCCTAAAGTTACTATATTCATGGTATATTCACGCAAGAATATCTATTTAAATTTTTGGGGCAGATGCCTCTAGTTCAAGCATATTCTGGAAAGGTGAACAAGAAGAGAGGTTTTTGTACATTCAAATTTTTAAATCTTTACTGAGTTGAATAATAATTTGAATTGGATTAAATGCAGTGTTTCATCAATATTAAAAGTTTTATATTCTGGGTTAGTAATCATGGCGTTGTGGTTGCTTAATCAAAATCATGCCTTATTTTGTCCTTTCATTAAATATTGATTTTTTTCCTGGTCTCTTTTCCTCTCCATCCCCCTGTAGGTTACAGTGATCATGGTCTACTATTTTAAAGGCCAAACCAATGTTTTGAAAACCACATTTGTCTCTCTAGCAACAAACGTTGGCTATTTTGCTACTTTTGGCTACCACTCCTCTTAAAACTCTACAGAAAATTAGTACATGGTAGTTTTGCTGCTCAGCCTGGGGAAAGCAAGGAGAACCTGTAGTCTAGGCGAGTCAGTGCAGAGTGAGTGACAGGCAGGAGTTTCAGCCACGACTCGCCCACTTGCCTGCAAGTACTGTCTGGGAGTCAGATCCAGTGACTGTGACCTGCTCATTGACTCCTTGGAAATTTTATGAAACAGTTAATCCATTTGTGTAAGGGTATTTAAAACATTTTTTAAAATTTAATTTATTCATTTTCAAGCAGAGAGAGAGAGAGAGAGAGAGAGAGAGAGAGAGAGAGAGCACCAGGGCCACCACCTTGTGGGTCCTGGGGAATTGAACCCCGGGGATTTAGGCACTGGAGGCAAGTGCCTTAACCGCTGAGCCATCTCTCCAGCCCCTATTTTTTTTTAATTTTAAAGTGAGATCAAATGAACATTGTGTTTTTATAGCTAATATTTGTACTTTATAAAGAAAAAAAACAACAGACTTTCAAAAGCTGTTCTTGTTTCACATGGAAGTTGAGAGAAGCAAGTAGGTAAGAATGGCCTTCACTTGCTCTGTCAACTTTCACAGCTTGTCTTCGAAGAGGCCAGGATACCTCTCTTACTCTATGGGAATTCTTCCTTTATTTAACTCTTACCAGAAGTCGGTTCACTTGATGAAGAGGATTGTCCTCCTCCATCACATGAGACCATCCCCAGGGTGAGAGGACCTTGACTTACGGAAACCAACCCCAAATGGATGGATGCTTCTGTGGGGAATAGGACGGATTTGAAGGCAGGCATGTCTATCTGAGCTCTTAGAACCTCAAAAGTGGACTGGGGATGGGGAAGGGGGGCAATGAGGAATCGGGGATACCAGCTCATTGTTGGCCCACTAAACAATGGAACTCATTATGGACAATAAAAAAGAAAAAAAAAAGAAAAACCAAAAAAAAAAAAAAAGTGATGAAGCCTGGTTTATTAGACAGCAACATCTCAGGGGTCAATGCATAGCTTCTAGATTCCAGTTGCGACATTGTTCTCTCCACTCTGTCCCTTTCAGTCTACAGACAACACACAAAGAATATTCATCCAAGAAAGACTTCTCTGATCTCTCTTTCCTGATCTATCTCTCATCAAGATGGCCTCACGCTTTCCCTAATTTTCTCCCCACCACCTCTCTCAGGGTAGCACCGGGCCTTGGTTTTTACTCTAAAATGTTTGGATGGCTGAAGACTCATACGCAAGTCAAAAAGGGATGATAGTCGGCGACAGGCACATTGGCCCTTTCTTCTGGTTCAACACACCGCCTCTCTCCAAGGTGCACATATAGACGCCAGTATAGGGAGGATGACAGAAACACAAATTCTGGAACTTATTTGATAAATTAACTAATTTCAATAACTTAATGATATGAAGAATTGTATCAGTATGGTAAGAATGCAATGTGACATGTTTTAGGCAATATAATTGCTACTATCATTATTATCATTATATTTATATTTTGTAGCCACAGTCTTTCTGGAGTTTTGGAAAAGGCGGAGAAGTATACTGACATATACTTGGGACCTTATTGAATGGGAAGAAGAGGAGGTAAGATGCTAGGAAAACAGGAGTCAATCAAGCTGGGATATTAATTACTACATGGTGTCCAAAATTACTCATCAGCTCATAGGCAGCTTTACCCCATTAAGCTTCCCTTAGATATTTTATACTAAAAAGGAGCTGTTTTATATTAAAAAGTTTTCCTGTTTTATGAAGATAACAGAGTTCCATGGTGTGATATATATATATATATATATATATATATATATATATATAATGGTATATATATATATAATGGTATATATATATATATATATATACCATTAAATATAATGGTATATATATACATGTATATATATACCATTATATTTAAATGTAAATGTTTTATATATGTATACCATTATATATATAATATATATTTATTTAAAATATTTTCTATAATGTTTTCTTAAGTACACGGGTGTAAATTTGTGCTAATTACAATGCAGTTTGAGGTTTCTTTGGAATATAAATGACATCTTAAATATGATGCATCTTCGTGAAAATAACATTAAAACAGGCCAAATTTAGGAGTCTCGTTGATTCTTAAAGGGATTTTTTTAAAAATCATGGGTCTGTTGTTTAGCTAACTTTAGTTTCTCTTATAGGAAACACTTCGCCCTCAATTTGAAGCGAAGTATTACCAGATGGAGATCATCAACCCCATCACAGGAAAACCAGAGCCGCATCAGCCCTCATCAGATAAAATCACACGTCTGCTTGTGTCTGTCTCCGGAATATTCTTCATGGTAAAGTGTTGTTATCAATATTGCAAGGTTGTGGGACTCCAGGAACCGAAAGATATTCTACAACTCATTTTGTAACCCTGGGGACATAAATGAAGCTTATCCTTATTGATACCTTGCTAAATCATTCAATTTGTAGAGCAGAAGTCGCAGCAGGCCAGAGAGATCTTATAAGGGAATCTTTGTATCTGTTCAAATAAAACACTAGTAAAGAGAAACAGCAATCAAGTAAGATAAAATTGGCCCTGTGAATGGCACAGCCTATGTTAAAACAGATTACTCCATTTGGAAGAGGAAATTTGGGCAGAATTTATATTGTACTATGATGACTGTTTCCATCCTAAAATAATTTGGAATACTTCCTATTTCTGGTTTTATGTTTTTGATTTTCAGGTTTGTTTATTTATTAGCTATTTATTCCATTATATATATAAATTTTTGAGCGCTGGAGAATGAACCCAAAGTCTTGCACACACTAAGCATGCATTCTACCTCTCAGCTATAACCCAGCCTCTTTTTAGTTTAAACAACAGATAAAGGTACATGCATTTATTTTTTATTTTTTAATGGATGATTTTAGTCTTTATTTTTATTTATTTATTTATTCATTTTCAAGGAGAGAGAGAGAGCGCACCAGGGCCACCACCTTGTGGGTCTGGCTTACGTGGGTCCTGGGGAATTGAACCAGGAGCCTTAGGCACTGGAGGCAAGTGCCTTAACCGCTGAGCCATCTCTCAGGCCCAAGGTCCATGCATTTATTGCTCATGCCATTCTGTCTTAAAGTTTGTGTGCGGGGCTTAATTCCAATTACTTCAACTCTATATTACCTCAGGGAACTCTTATTGTGATGCTTCCAATGCATCCTCTTCCTAGTGCCTGACTCTCCCTTCTTTGATGGGAAGAGACTTTTCGCCTCCAGCCTTGGGCCACTCGGTCCGTCTGGCTCCTCTCGATCAGCCGGTGCTGCAAGGCCTGCTCTGCTCTGTCCACCTACAGATCTCCCTGGTCATCACCGCGGTGTTCGCCGTGGTCGTCTACCGCCTGGTTGTCATGGAGCAGTTTGCGTCCTTCAAGTGGAGCTTCATTAAACAGCACTGGCAGTTCGCCACTTCGGCCGCTGCCGTCTGCATCAACTTCGCCATCATTATGCTGCTCAATCTTGTAAGTCTTCCGTCTTATGTTTTGTAAGTGAAATGGCTATGAAGGACTTTGATCTCTGTGTTTGGAACACACACACACACACACACACACATATATATATATATATATATGTAAAACCTCTGTTTCTCTCTGCTTGAAAATAAATAAATAAATATATTAGAAGGGTGTTGGTGATACTGCCCAGTGGTTTAGGTACTGATCTGTAAATCTTAGACTCGGGTTTGATTCCCTGGTATCTGTAAAGTCTTATGCACAAAGTGGCCCATGTGTCTAGAGGTTATTTGCAGTGGCTGGAGGCCCTGGCATGCCCAATCTCTCTCTCTCTCTCTCTCTCTCTCTTCTCTCTCTCTCTCTCTCTCTCTCTCTCTCTCTCTCTCTCTCTCTCTCTCTCTCTCTCTCTCTCCTCGCTCTCTGTCTGTCTCTCTCTGCTTGAAAGAAGACCTTGGTCTTACTTTGGATATGCAAGGTACATTTCTGGCCCAAACAACTTATTTCAAAGGAACGTGTTTCATTCGACTTGTTCTATATGATACTTATATGGTACATTTTGGAAATAACAACCAATGCTAATTGGATTGTCTTTCTTGGCTTTTGAGATTATAGTCTTTCCTAGTGATAACTCCATTTCACTGATTATTTTGTGTGTGCTAGAGAGATTGCAATGGATTCTTCAAACAAAGAGGTATTGTTTAGATTAGAAAATCACTCAGATCAACTTAATCTCATTAGAGAATTTATTGGAGTGGTAAAGAAAATCTGTTTGAAATCAATGGCTTGTCATTACCTTCTCCAAAGTGAAGCTATATTTCTTTCTTGGAACAAATTCTCATCTCCTCTCTCCTCAAATACACACACACACACACACACACACACACACAAACTCCAGTGCATCTCTGTGTATTTGCTCTTTCTATCAGTTGTCTGACAGACTTCAGTTATCCATGGTCTGGTTTTCTGTGCTTTTAGGTCATTTTGAATGTCTAGGATATCTTCTTTGGTTGTGTGTGACCATTCCATCAGGGTCTGTGTGGCAATTTCTCATGGGGAAAAGTGTCTATATTCAAGATAGTAACATTTTGTGTGGGTCTATCTCTTAAGACCTATGAATGAAAGTGATTATATCTGAAAATAAGAGTCACTGACTGGTTGAGTAGAGGTATATTTTCTTTAAGTCTTCCATGAGCCCCATAGCATGGGTGTTCTCTACATTATGTAAATACAGAAACTGAAAACTCACCCACCATGACTCAGGGAACTGAGCAGAAGAGGGGGCGGAGAGAATGTAAGAGCCATTGTGGGGGAAAATATCCAAAGACATGGCCCCCTCAGCAATAATACACAAGGGGGAAGGAAAAAAAAGAAAGAAAAACTGTCTCCCTTTGGTGCAGTTCATAACCCCCTAACCTATGGACAGATCCAGTATGTGCACCGAGGAAGGACCCCAGTGGGTAGGGAAAAGAGAGGAAGAAATGGGGACATATTCTTAAGATTTGCTCTTACAATATATGTACTTATTCATAATAAAGATAAAAAGTTTAAAAAAGAAACTGGGATTCAAAGAACTTAATTGTCTCGATCACATAAATATTGATGATACCAGTGTATTTATATCACAAAATAATCCATATAAATAAATACCTTAGAAATGAACAAACAATTATACAGGTAATAGGCATTTGTTTGTAAATGCAGGTGACACCATTCATTACGTGTTCGGCCAGGAGAGACTAGACCATATATTATTTAATTTAAATTGGTCAGAAAAGGCCCAGAAGAGAAAAGTGAATCATCAATGTGATAAATGAATACGTGTGTGTGTGTGTGTGTGTGTGTGTGTGTGTGTGTGTGTGTGTTTCGAGGTAGTGTCTAGCCTAGGCTGACCTGAAATTCACTATGTAGCTCAGGGTGGCCTTGCACTTACAAAGAGGAATTTTCTTGCTATTTCTGCAAATATGCCATAAATATCTTAATTTTTGCTCTTGGATCCTACAGGGTAATTAAACACTGAAAAAGGATGAGTCTATCCTGTTGTACCGATTCATGCAGAATTTAGACAAAAGCACCATGTTTCCTGAACAAATATAAGCCTGCTTTTAAAAAATATATCTGATAAAGATCATAGAAAATCAAATTAAGGCACATTTGCAGATAGTAACTGCCCATGTACATCAAAGCACTACCAAGTTTTATTCTTGGATAGTAAGATTAGGCATAATTATTCTGTGATTATGTTATATGTCCATCACACATTTTGAATTTCTTAGATATTTACAATAAGCTCGTATTCCACTGTAAGCTAGTAAAAGATAAAACTTCTATTATACTACAAGTCCACAGCAAAACTGAAACTTTCAAAAGAATTCCTTTTATTTTATTTTAAAAAGTCATCAATGATATAATCAAAGGTTACTTTTTGAACACGGCAAGAATTGGAAGAGACACTACAAGTCATCAAAAGAACATTAGTTCAGATTGTACGTAATACTACTTAGCTGGAATTTTAATACTACTTAACTGCAATTTCCATACGAAAGACATTAAAAACATTTGTATAGGTTGATAACATTTCTCTGACCCTATTTTCCTAGCACACGAGATCATACTTAAATCACAACACAATGTTAATATTATTACTTCTCATTAGCAGGACAACACATTCTATGTTCTTTTGATATGATATACATGTTTTGGGTCATTCAAATATTTACTTCGGCATACAAGTATTTATTTGTAACCGGAGAACAATAACCTTTGTTTCGCAAAACCTTCTACCGTGAAATCATACAGAGAAAATTAGAAGTTGAGTGCATTTCAGAAGAACCAAGAGTCACCAACACCAGAGTGGTAGCTATATGATTGGTAACTGTCTGTCACCAAGCAGAGATGTATTCACCACCGAGAAAACTTGGCAAATGCCCAATCTGTTTCTCTGTCCTCGTAAAACATGTTCTACCTAGAGAAGACCTCTCAAAACGGGTAAGGAGGGTGTTCAGTGAGTTATCAAACACCCTTCTGATACCTGAAAATCTCCCCAGCGCCACTCGATAGAATCATAATGCTTCCTGCTGTGATTCATCTATGAGGCATTTACCCCGAGACAGTGGCCACTCCTGTCCTCCTAACTCCTTCCCTCCTTCCCCAGAACAGTTCTATTAATTGCTGTTTCTGTTGTCAAAGGACTCAGTCCAGTTGCTTCGATCAACTCCTCCCCTCACTGCTGAAGGAAAGCCTTCTTAAAGAGGCTTTCAAAACCATTCTGGAAAGTACTGGGCTCAAGGCTGCTGTATCAGCACATTTCACGTCTTGACTAATTAATTACGTGTCTGTTTGCCATTTGTGTCTCCCCACTGGAATTTATGTTCTAGGAAAGCAGACACTCTGTCTGCTTTGTTGGCTCTTGTTTGATTTCTCAAATGCTACCTGACCACTTAGAAGTGACTGATGGCTGTTTTCATATATGTATGAAAAATTCTGCTTACCGACTGGGCCAGTGCCAGGGGTGACTTTCAGAAGTATGAGTGGTACCGATTTTGGAAGCAAAGAAACTTCTCAAGCCAGTGGCTCTGAGTTCTTGTCTTGTGTGACACCAAGAATTGAAAAGTGTAAGACTCATCAGAAGGGTGAGTTAAGAAGGACCTGCTTTAGTCAAGTAGAGGAGAAAGCTTTTGAGCTGGAAGGAGGTAATCCACATGGTGACTTGGATCTGATTTTCTCATACTCTTTGGGGACATAATTTAGGTTGGGATGAGCTGGTTAGGTTTAAATGTATATGGAGGATATTGACAGAAGAGTGTGTCAGGAAGAAGAGTTCAGACCCAGAATGATCACACTGAAAGAAAAAGCCTGTGAAGAGTTCCAAGCAGGAGGAAGAAGCAGAAAGTAAGGCAGGGCTGCCTCTGATTATTGCACCTTGAGGAATCGGGTTCAAGTTCAGAGTGGAGTTCTAGCCTCACCAGAACAGGCTGACATGTATGTTCTTTCGGGTTGGTGTCCCTCGCTAATACCCACGAAAGAAGATTACCTCGCTCTGATCTCTGTCACACATGCTCTAACATGCTGCCACGTGTTTGTAGAACACACATGGGGGCCAGAAGAGTTGTTCATGAATAGACTCTCTTCCCCAAGGACACATCCATTTTGTTTTGCACAATAAAATCTATGTGCAGACAACCTGCTGTTGCTGCCACAGACTATGTATTTTAAATATGTTTCATGTGTGGATTCTCTTTGCGCTTTGTAATTCTGAAATTAACAAGTCACTTGCGTGGAGCTCAGTGTCTTGGTGGCATAAATCACTTGTAGCATTTGTGTCTCTCTTAATTAATTTTGTTTTAAGGTAAGGTCCTACTTTAGCCTAGAATGATCTGAAACTCTCTCTGTAGCCCCAGGCTGGTCTCAAACTCCCAGTAATCCTCCTATTTCTGTCTCCCTTAGTCCTGGGATTAAAGGCCTGTGCATCCATGCCCAGATAATTTAAATTCTTAAATCATCTCAGAAAGCTTTCCAATAACAATACAGCATCTTTCTGTGATTTGTAGCATCTGACAAATGACATTATAATTCCTGGGACATCTAGCTGCAAGTATTTTCGTCCTCGGCCTGCAGATAACATTTATGTACTAAATATTAAGACAGAAATCTTCAAACGTGACAGGGCACAGCATAGATTCTGTGAGAAGACCATGACATCAAATTATATCACTGCTGCTAAACCTAAACCTGTTCTATCAAACGGGGCACATTGTATCTACCTGGCAAAACCCTTGTTAAGAAATAATCATGTTTAAAGCATTGGAAGAAGTGAAAGACACTGTGTAACTAGTCAGCTCTCAGTCCTCAGAGGGCTTCGACCAGTGCCGGAGAACAGGGCTGGAACTATCTGTTACTCTATGAAGTCCTCTCTGCTTCGCTCCCTGGAGAGCCTGTTATGGTCATCTTGCTTGATTGATAGAGCATGGAAAAGAACATTTTACAGTGCTATGGATTCAATTTCGAAGGTGTTAGTTCATGAGGAGAGCAAAAATAAAAGCCAAAACAGAAAGACCTGCTCCAGGGAAGGATGAGACTAGTAATTCCAGTCTCTCTAAGATATGGGAGATACTCTACAGAGGCAGATTTGGATAACAGCTAAGATGAAATGACTGTATTTTCATCAAAGAATCAGAGAATGTGAACAACTGTTTATGTGTACAGCTACATATCTTTACATTTTTGAATGCTGGTGGGCAGAGTTATAATTACGAATCTAAACAATAATTGATTAAATATATAACTTTTTCATAGCAAAGACATTTTGTGTGCTATAATTATATTTTAGTGCCACTGTCATGTTTTCATGAAGATAGCTTATTTTGTTTAATTTTTCACATGTTTTCTTACTAACTTAGAGGGTGTGTAGTCATCTTTGAATGCACATATATAAACTCACAAACATATATCACACTTGAATCTATAATAAATATGCTTTGCCAACGATACATCTTTAGAAAAGACATATGTCCTTTACCTGTACAAAGGTTGTACTCAGAAAATAGAAGGAAAAATACATCAGTAGAAGATAAGAAATGTTTGTAGAAAAATCTATAGTGCATGTGACATTTAAGTTCTATTTTCACCTTCTTCTGTTATAAATAGTCACCAAAATCTTTTTCTTTGGAAAATCTAACTTCCACACTTTTCGTCAAAGTACGGAAAATTCTTTATCAACAGTATAGAATTCAAACTTCAACTTCACTTTTTCAGTAAGACAAAAACACCCTGTCATTTGGAAATCAAAGCTCAGCTTGGTTGATCATTGACTTGTGTGATTTTGATTCATTGTTATCTTGTTTAGGAAGAATGTGATAGAACTGAAATACAGAAGCTACTAGAAAAGACTTGTTGCAGATAACAAGTATGTCCTGTGTCTACATGTGTACATACATGTATATTTCCACACACATTTATATGTTAGCCATTTTGTGTTTATGTATATATAGATATATGCCTGCTATGTTAATTTTTACATCACTTAAAATGCAACGACTTTGTAGAACATCCTTTAGATGTTTCTTAAAAGAATATAAACACTAGCACTTTTAAAAGGAGACAATACTTATCATGTTCTTTATTATAGGCTTATGAAAAAATTGCTTACCTCCTCACTAATTTAGGTAAGTCCGTTTTTCCTTATTTCACTTGGAGAAAAAAATAACGTGTAGATCAGTCTGTAGTGTCTTTATGGATTTTGCTATTTGATGCCTGGCTATGAATTTATTTGTTAATAACAATGAAAGACAGTATAGAAAGTTGATCTGCATTAAATAACAATAGTGAAACAATGTCTGCATTCCAAAAGAATCCTACCTAGAAATTAGCTTTTTTCCTTCAGCTGCTCAGTTCTTCGTGTCCCCAGCCATTTCTTTTCTTTTTCAAGGTATTATAGCACAAACACATGCCTCAAAAGGAAATAAAGTATGATGAGATTTACGGGGAAAACAAGTCCTTCACCAAAGAACTCACTCCCATTCTCTAATCCCCTGAGTAACTAGTTTTCTGAGGTTTTTTGGAACAGTCCTACTTTGCATAGTTCAGGCTGGCCTGGAACTTACATTTTTTCGACCTCAGCCTCCTAAGCGTTGGTGTAAAAGTCTCAAAGCTCTCTTTACCCTCTTTGTCTTCCCCCCTGACTACACTTGGGATTCTCTCTTATGGTAAGCTAGAAAACCTCCTATCTTAAAATATTTTATTTATTCATTTTCAAGCAGAGAGAGAGAGGAGAGAGAGAGAGAGAGAACCAGGGCCACCTCCTTGTGGGTCTGGCTCATGTGGGTCCTGGGGAATTGAACCAGGGGCCTTAGGCACTGGAGGCAAGTGCCTTAACCGCTGAGCCATCTCTCCAGCCCGAAAACCTCCTATCTGAGAAGAGGAACATCAACCCTCTCCCCCAACACCCCCAACCTCAAGAAATGGCTCAAGGTCCCTCCCTCCCTGGGGAGTTTCCCCTCTCTGTACTTTCCTTGCTCTCTTTTTGCTTCTGATCTCTGGTGCAGGCGCTGGCTTCTCTCCTCTCTCTCCCTCGCTATCACCATTTTTCTTTCTGCCTCTCTCTTCTCCTTCCCTATCTCCCTCTTTCCTTTCTCTCCCTCCCTCCCTTCTTTCTGGCTTCCCTCCTCTCTCCCTCCCTGTCTCCCTTTTCTCTCTTCCCTCTCTCTCCCCTTTCTGTCTCTCTACCCCATTATAAAAATGTTTTAATTTTAAAAAATCGCCTAGGTGCTTCTATACTGACCCAGAACATAAGAAGAAGAAGATACCATCACGTCCACCCTGAGCCATTGCTTTCAATAGTTTTTATCTGTTTCTTTTGTCACTTTTCAGCCAACTTCTAAAGAACATGATGTCATTGTCAGACTTCTAGTTGAATAGCTATGTATTTCCTCCCATCTATAATAGTACTAGTTATAAAGACTTAATTCTTAATGGTTCCTGGAATATGTACTTCCCTCTCTTCACCGACCGATTCATCAACTTGTTTCTCTCTTGCCAAAATGGTGATGTTCACCTGTTTAGGCAAATTACTACTTAATGTTCATGTGAAACTATTTCCATATTTAAGACAGAGTGGGTATCATTAGTAGTAATAGTACCACTTTTATATTCTCATGCAAATAGTTAATTTTTAATTTTTCAAGCTTTTTTATTTACATAAAATATTTTACTTTGCTCTTTAAGAATTGTTTTATTTAATTGTTGGCATTCTGAGAGAGAGAGAGAGACAAAGAGAGAGAGAAAGGGAAAGAGAGAGAGAGAAGGGAGGAAAATGGGCGTGCCAGGGTCTCCAGCCACTGCAAATGAACTCCAGATGTGTGGGAATCCAAGCCAGGTCCTTCGGTTTTGCAGGCAAGTGCCTTAACCGCTGAGCCAACTTTCCAGCCCTGTACTTGCTTCTTTATTGCTCGTTTCTTGATCAGGTCGTTCTTGTCATCCCTTCATCTGGACACGTCCACGAGCACCCTTCGCCTTTCTTGTTCAGTTAAGCAATACTGTGGCTTCTTTCTTCACTCACTCCCTGCGAGACAATTCTTTGTATTTTCTACGCTCGAAAATGTCTTTATTCCACACAAAAATGTGGCTTTTGATTTTCCTTATCGTAGAATTCTCGTGCATTTGCTTCCCTCTCATTTTCAACCTCACTTCTTTGGTATTTCCTTGTAATCGAGAATCATTTTACCATTCTGGCATTTGCACTTCCAAGCTTTCCAGCCTGAGCCTCACTTCCAGGACGACTTCCCCAGTTAAATCTCACTAGAATTCTCTCATTTCTAATCTGATCTGTGGAACCTTTACTGGTCCATTAGTTTTCCACCCACAATGTCTTCAGAGCATGCAAATTTCAAAAATGAGATCTAGCTGTATACTGATAAAATGGAAAGCAATTTCAATTTAAAAGCTGACATAGAACAAAAGCACATATATCAAGTAATAGCAGGAAACCAGTTGCAACCATGACAGTATTAGGGAAATTAGAATATCAAGTTTATTTGAGGACTAACGACATAGACTTCATGTTGATCATGATATAACCAAGGCAGTTCTGTAGTCTGTGTGTCTTTAAATGAACCTTCAAGATACAGAAATCAAAAACTAAAAGAAACATAGAACTAGACACATTCAAAACTAAATGTATATAAAAACACAAAGGACTTCATCATTTGGACAACTTTCTTTTAAAGTATAGAAATTGTAAGTTCAATAAAAATATTATTTTTCGATACCTAACAAAATGAATAAAACAGCCATGAAATCCATGCATTTGCAAAAGTTCAACCTTTGATCTCAATACAGAAATGACAAACTCATTTGTGGGTCATAAGGGAATCAAATGAGAAATGTCCAGCCAAACAGCATGTATAGAAGGAACCTTTTGCAAACCCAAAGGGCCTTTTCTAAAAATTGAAATAAAAGATTGAAATAACTACACTTAAAAACTCGAGAAACAGCAGTGAAAACATATCAGGTCAGCACTTTAGGAAACGCCCTTCCAGACATTCTGCTCCACTGGCTGGAACACCTCTCCTGATTCAGGCCTGCCACCTCTGGACTTGGATTGCCCGGAACCCATGCCCTTCTTCTCCAATGTGATCACGCGAACGAGTACATCCTACTTCAGCTGCTCTTGAGTGGAGTCTTATCTATATTCTCTCTTTCTTGAGTTTCTCATCTACATCAACGCACACATGATTTATGCATTTGACTTTTTTCATTTGGTTGGGCACCAGGTAGGAGCTGAGACTGAAAACCATAGTTCCATCTTCATTCAAGTTTGATTTCCTATTTTTTTTAAGAGTCAGGGAGTGTTCCAAGATTTTCAGAAAAGTCTTATCAGAATCTCTTCTTGCGACTGATTCCAAAAGCTATCAGGGATCTGCTGGCTATTGCATGAAAGGTCAGTGCAAGGCTCAGCTATGACGTCTTGGTTTCTGATGGAGGCAGCTCTCCCTTCTCCTGATCACAGGAATGATCATGCATGAAGGAGTTCCACAGATGGATTCGCCTCTGTGTGAAGCATAGGAAAGAGTTGGTGCAACCTTGACGGTTACCTCCAGATGAGACTAAGGCTCAGCAGTCTCTCTCTCTCTAAAAATTCTCATCACCTTTATACAGTAATACCAATGGTCCTACTTTGGAAGTTGCAGAGGAAGTCTATGCTGATGATTTGTGAATCACCCTGTCTCTGCAGATATTGTTCCCATTTTGTGGCCCTAGAACTCAGGAACTCCCAGGGCCTCAGAGACCTAATCAGGTATCAAGCCTGAACTGGAAAATGAGATTTTCCTTGTACAGAGTTCTTAGCATTCACCTCTGCATCCTTTCAGAATATCCTCGAACGGAGTCGGAGTGGGAAAACAGCTTCGCCTTGAAGATGTTTCTGTTCCAGTTTGTCAATCTAAACAGCTCCATCTTCTACATCGCTTTCTTTCTGGGAAGGTGAGTCACTTGCTCTCGCTGCCTTGGAAGCTGTGGTCGCCTGTCACTGCCCACCGCCAGCGGGGGACAATGATGAAACACACACACACCGCTTATGGGTGGAAGAACGAGCCTTCTCTCTTTATTGCTCTCTCAGATCTCATTCCTCTTGCCTCTCTTCCATAAATGAAATCAGAGTATATAGAGCTCCCTGCCAATCAGGGAGCTATTGGTCTATGCTAAGAACCTGTGGGCATGATGTGCAAATAGCCAATCAGGACTTCCTCCTGAAACCTACTAAGCCAAGCCCCTCTTGGCGAGCTGTCAGGTGCCATCCTGAGATTAAGCCAGGGTGTGCCTCCGTGGGCCCCAAAGGCTTTGCCCCTGACAGTCGCCTGTTTTCACACACACACATTCTCAGATAACTTCTCGCAACATCCAGCAATTAAAGTTGCCATGCACACAAACATAAAACTGAGATGCCAAGCTTCGGTTAAATCGTGATTCTCCTAATTGTCGGGAGGAATTATTTCATTAAAGAAGAAAATAATTTTTCTGTAACTCTGGGTTACGATTTCTTAGCGTGGTAGCTTCTATCTGTGGTTGTGAGTTTATTTTTCTCTCTTCCTAAATAATTTGAAAGAAGTGCATATACAATTCATGGTCCACTTTATCTCTCTATCTGTGGTTGTAAGTTTATTTTTCTCTCTTCCTAAATAATTTGAAAGAAATGCATATACAATTAATGGTCCAGTTTTGCTCTATGATTACCACTCCACATGGTGCCTTTGAAATATTCAGAACCTAGAAACATTTTTGCAACAAACAATTCAGCCAGCATACTGTGATAATAATATCCATTAACTTGCCCCACTGGGTATTAAAATTCTACATGAGGCAAAATATTTTAAATGTCATCAGGTTGATCTATCTGTACTTCTATCCATCCAGCATTACTGAGTTCACACAGCACTTTCTCTTTTTACATTTAGTTTTTTGATGCTAAACAGAAAAAAGCGGACTCTATGGGAACAGGTTGCACCACTGAACCTACCCACACACACTCTCTGTGTGATGTGTTAATGGTGAACTTCACTGAATTGCTAATGACCGTTTCTTTTTCTACAGATTCGTAGGCCACCCAGGAAAATACAATAAACTTTTTGACCGGTGGAGACTGGAGGAAGTAAGTAAAAGACAAATTTTGGAAGAGTTCCCTCACTTTCAAAAAGAAAGCAGTTAACTTTGATTCAAACTAGATGGTGTTCTTGAAAGGTTAGATGCCACGATCTCTTTACTTTTTCAAAAATCACAACTTTTTTGTTATTTCATCCACAAACCCCAAGAATTTAGTTCCAGTAATTTTCCTCTGTAGAAAGATGAATATTATCTAATGATAGGTGTGGCGGTCAGCTTTCTACTTGCTGCACAGAAAGAACCCAAGCAAAAGCAGCTGGTGGAGGAATGGGTTTATTTGGCTTACAGACTCAAGGGGAGACTCCCTCTTGGCAGGGAAAATGATGGCATGAGCAGAGGGTGGACATCACCTCCGCCACAGCACTGCAAACAGCGGCAGGAAGGTGTGCCAAACTCTGGCAAGGGGGAGCTGGCTTAGAACCCCCATAAGCCCACCCCCAACAACACAGCTTCATCGAGGTTGTAAAACCCAAACTGCCATCAGCTGAGGATTCATCTATCAGAACACATTCAATTGTTTGTGGGGGACACCTGCATCAAACCATGACAATGGGTTTTCCAAACTGAAATATATTAGGTAAATATTTTAAGAAATGGAAATTTTCATGTAAAAGAAGCCTTATTTGAAAAAGCAGTGTACAAACATGCAGATGCATTTTCAACTTCGTATTTCTTTTCTGATTTACAATGTGTGAAAATGTACAGAAGTAGAGTTGGTGTTTGATGTTCTCACTGAAACTAAGAAATTTTTCTTCAGAAGGCCCATCGTAGGGGCTGGAGAGATGGCTCAGCAGTTAAAATGCTTGCCTGCAAAGCCTAATGACCTGGGCTCAATTCCCCAGTAACCACGTAAAGCCAGATGAACAAGTGGTTCATGTATCTGGAGCTCGTTTGCAGTACCTGGAAGGCCCTGGCACACCAACTCTCTATCTCTCTTCTCCCTATCTCTACTTGAAAATTAATTATTAATTAAGAATTTTTAAAAAATTAAGCCCAACATGAGTCGAGTGTATCATCTCACTTCCTCAGACTTTTACCAACAGAAGCATTCTGGGGGCCAGTGGAACATTTGAAAGGATATCTCCTTTTGAATTCAGTTTCTTTAATTGCTTCTGAGTTAGAAAATATTTTTCATGCTTATTGTAATATTTCTATGTGTGTTTATGTTAATCATGTTCATTTTCATGAGAACGTTTCTCTTCTTTATTAAGTTGTAAAATAATAAAATTTGAATCTAGTCATTCAAATTTGCTATATTTTCCCTAATTTTTTTCTTTTTGTTTTTCCTTGATACAATGTTTTCAAAAGAATATATCGATTTATCTAATCAAAGTAACACTTCGGTTTTGTTGTTGTTGTTATTGTTTTGTTTGAGACAAAGATTCCTATAATGAAAGTCACTTTATAGCTAAAGATGTCCTTGAACTCCTGACTCGTGACCTCCGCTTCCCAAATGCTGGGATTATAGGCATATTCCCAGGTGCATTTCAAATGAATCCATTTTTAATAATGGCTTTTAGAATTGATAGTATGCCATACAATTTCATTTTTATTTCTAGAAATTTAATTCTAATTCCACTAATTCTCTCTGGAGTTCCAATTCTGCCCCTCCAGTAGATTGGGGCTGGGGAGAGAGGAATCATGGTCTAACCTCATGGGAATATGACCAATTTTTATAGGTTCATATAATCAAATTCATAATCAAGAAAAAATAGAGGGACTAATTGGAGGGAGGAAGGGTACAGTGAAGGGAAATAGGGGGTGGGAAAAGACACAGGAAGACCAGCGGAAATACATTGTGAACATACTTAAAAATTATCAATAAAAATGAAAAATTTATAAAAATCTTGAAAGTTGGAGGAAAACCTTGAATATATAGTGAGTTCCAGGACTACCTGGCCTACATTCATAGTTTTCTGTCAAAAAAATTTTAAAGGACCGTGGGACTATCTGAAAATCTCAAGACCAACTTGTTTGATTTTATTGTTGTTATTATTGATTATTTTTATTAGGACCTAAATTATACCCATCTATGATAAAAGCCTAAACATCTATTCAATGAGGGACCCAAGACTTCTCCCAGGAGGGTTCAACCAGAGTTAGAAAAGTGAGTTGGGGAACAAAGTGGTTACACATAGATAGATCTCATACCCCTTCAGGCTCTATTGCTACCACTGATACTGTTTAATGCGATATTTCTTGTCTTAATTATGAAAGTGTTGGAAGTTTAGGTTAATACTTGGAAGTCCTAGGAAAATAATCATACTAGCATCAGACATTTCGTAATCATCTGAGAAATTTCCCATAATATACATAAAGCAATGCGTGTTCTAGTTAAAGACCTGTGAAATGAACCGTGGAAATTCTTGAAGTGCATAGACATCATACCTAATGAAAGATAAGCAACCCTCTGAAATTCTTCCACAGGAAATATCGATTAACACGTAGTCTTTGTCAAGCCTCTGGTGGGCAATATGAGATGTGAAAACGAAGTCTGCCTCTCATAATTGCTTTTATAGCCACAAAAAGCAAACTTTTTGTCTTGGGAATCTAGTAGCCTATATACTAGGCTTTTCCCACTCTGAAGCAAGATCTTTATATCTGTGAATCTCAGTTCCTTTCCAGAATAGGCATAAATTAATGTATGTTCTGGGGTAATAAGAACAGCTTTCCCAGTCTTCATGGTTATTGGGGTAATTGGATTATGCATGCAAAATATTAGCAAAATTTATGGTAACCATTATAAATAAATAAAAAGTGCTTTAATTTGTTTTATAACATTTATAAAACGACTCCGTTGGACTTGTGATTCTTGCCATACTTATTTGTTATTCCACAAAAATATTGGATGTCAAGTCATTATTGAAGATTTTTAAAACTAAATAACAATTCCTATCCCATGCTTTCTACATGTTGTCAGGCGCCAATAATTGTAACTAAGGGCTCTTCATATAAAATTTATTCATTCCTCAAAGCAATCCCGATACTACATTCATTTTACAAGATGTTGAGTCAAAAGAATCAAGACATCATATAATTCACCTAAAATCATAAAAATTGATTAAAATATGATTAAAACTAGGCAGTACAACTCAGAGTACTCTGAGAACTTAAAGTGAATATTGGCATAACAAGAATATAATGGAAATTGATTTTCCTGAGAGATTGTGTCTGATTGTCTGTCCCTTACCCAACCTCCATCATAAACGATGACCATCAGATACTGTCCATCATTGAAGCACGTGCTGGGTAGGCATGAGACGCTAATTGGCTTATGATTTTGAATGGCTTTGAGTGGTGGAATTGTGATGAAAGTCTGGATCATTCATCCATGGCGCTTTACAGACCCTGTGTTGAAGCTGCTTTATCAAAATGAACTTTGCAGCATTGAGGAACGGGCTTCAGTGCAAGGCCACCAGAGTGCCTTCTCTTCTGCAAAGAGAGGGAAGGAGATTTACAAATCACAAACCAGCTCACCAAGACCCACGTTCAGCATAGTTGTAATTAACCTGTCTTCTAACCTCCCCATTTTGGCTCGCCTTTTGTGGGCACTGATCCAATTCCATGGCCCTTTACCTGTTCCAAATATTACTGTAAGTGGCCTGAGTCTGCACAGCAAGGCAGCGGACATATTTGGTGCGTCGACTTTATCCTTAATGTGGTTCATGATGAAAAGAGTAGTAGAAATTTCTTCCCTCAAGTCAACATCTAAAACTTTAGCTATACCAACTGACCTCTGACTCTGTCTACCAGTGAATGTTACGGCAGAAGATAAAGACAACATATTTTTCTTTCAACTTTTTTTTCTTATCACACATGTTTATTCTAGATTGGAGTCAGTTCAGAGGATTTGGGAAAGAGATGGGGAGAAGCCCAACTATCACATGGTCTCTGAGGTTCACAGGGAATTCATCCTCAAAAGTGCACAGAATCACTAAAGAGTGAAAAAATAACACACACGTTAAAGAGAAAATTCTCCCCTCTTTCTCCCTCTCTCAGATCCCGTTGGTATCGAGATCAGAGAGAGGGGGAAGGGTAAGAGACTTACCACCCAGTCTGGCACACCTCAAACCCAGTAATCAGGACAAAAAGGCATATTCCAGTTTGAATGTGGACTCACCCCCTAGCAAAACTTTTAAAACTCTTTTAAAACATATTTATATATTAGGAGAGAGAGAGAGAGAATAGGAGCATTAAGGCCTCTTGCCAACCAATTCCAGATGGTGCACATCTGGCTTTATGTGAGTTATGTGGGTACTGGGGAATTGAACCTGGACTGTCAGACTTTCCATGCAAGTGCCTTTAACTGCTCAGTCATATCTCTATCCCTCTACCCTCAATTTAAAAAAAGAAAAAAAAAGATATTAGAGACTCCAGAATCCACCCCAACAATTAAGTTGTAATATGAAGCAACTGATAAAGAAAAAAAAAACTCCATGTAACCTTGATTTATAAGAATAATCTCAGACTGGAGAGATGACCCAGTGGTTAAGTTGCTTGCTTGCAGAGCCTGCTGACCTGGATTCAAGTCCCAGGTACTCACATAAACCAGATGGAAAAAGCCATACATGCATCTGGCGTTCATTTGCAGAGGCAGATGGCAAGCCTATTCTCATTTGTTCTCTCTCCCTTTTCCTCTTGTCCCCCCTCTCTGCTTGCCAATAAATAAAAATATTTTTAAATAATGAGAGAGACAATCTCTGCCTCTGTGATTTCGTAATTCAGTTCCAGATATTCTATTGAACAGATTAGTGGTATAGTTGAAGGAGAGTTCAAGGATCCTAAATTCACCCATGTTAGAAGAGGTGTGCTCAGGTGAGAAGAAGCTAGACCCTTCGGAGCACCGAGCATGACCAGTGGCCAACCTACACGCTGGCTGGGATTAGAGAAGGTTGGGTTGCTGGGCTGGAAATGGGAAAGCAGGCTCTTTCATGTTCCAATTCTTTGTTTCTTTTGAAGTCCCACTCACACAATGTGACAGAAGTAGATACTGGATCAAAGCCATAAAATCTCTCATCTTTAAGAGCAGAGCATGAACCAATTTCTAAAGAACCACACCCACACTTTTCCACCAAAGCCTTTCATAGGACATTTTACAAAAACACATTAGCCGCAGGATTCAATGAGATCACATTGTGTGTGTGTGTGTGTGTGTGTGTGTGTGTGTGTGTGTGTGTGTGCTTCCTACCAACTTACTGGAAATGTAAAACAACAAAGGAATCGAATCAAAAATTGGGATCAGACTGGTAACATTTTTTTGTGGCCTGCACTTATCACTTAAAAATATATCCTCTGTCACTATTCCTTCTCCAGGAGGTAGATATTCACCCTTCCCCACCATGAGGCGAGTGAGCTAGACTAAGTTAGCTGACATCTAAAGAGAGAAGAAAGAGAAGAATTGGTAACTTTCCAATAAAACAAATTATGTAGAACATGTCAGTGAAGGTCGAATCAGCTGTGATTCTCTGCTCTGGTGTATGTCTCATAGCATGTGATGAAAATGAGCCTTCCCGTCTGTGCCCGCCTTCCAAGGATGGGACCCTGGTCTTCACATGAGAACATCATCAGATAAACCCAGCTAAGTGGCATTCCACTCCTTATCCATCCGTTCATCCTCAAAACTCTAAAAGTTACAAGAAAGAAAAAGCAAAGCAAAGCACTTCATTCCAGAGGAAAATGGGAGACATGGAAAACAAATGATGAGTTAGATCCTGTACAGAGAGAGAAAAAACTGGAGAGATGGAAAGAGAGCCTGGATTTTAGTTAATTCCAATGCACGAATGTCAGTTTCTGAGCTTTGACACACATACCCTG
This sequence comes from Zapus hudsonius, assembly GCA_004024765.1. NCBI lineage: Eukaryota > Metazoa > Chordata > Mammalia > Rodentia > Dipodidae > Zapus > Zapus hudsonius. The sequence continues at coordinate 63,431 of PVHP010004306.1, forward strand.
CTACTGTAAATCAGTGACAGTTCATGGGTGGGGAGGAACACTTGGGAACTCTGAAGTATCTTTAAAATTTTTCAGTAAATCTAAAATTATTTTGAAATACGAAAGGGTATAAAAATATAATCACAGTATTAGTGTTTTATTAGGTGATTTTTTTTTATTGTCCATAATGAGTTCCAACATTCAGTGGGCAAACAATGAGTTGTTATCCCCAATTCCCTGCTGCCCTCCCCTCCCTAATCCGCTGGATAACCTCCTCCATGGGTCGTCTGGATCAGTCCTTGTGGCAGGGGACCATGGATAGCCTAGTACTCAGCCAGGTTCTTAGGAGTCTTTGTTTCAAAAATCATTGGCTTATCCTGTGTTGATTGAATGGCTGTGGCTGTGGGTCGCTTGTTCATCCCGACATTCTCTGTAGGGTTCCACATGGATCCTCCACGGTATGACTGTGGTGGCTCCTCTCTTGAGTACTTTGTAGCTTCATTCTTAACTGTTTGGTAGATAATAATTATTCACTAAAAGTTATGATTGTTATGGCTGTTATAGTTTTGTCAAAATTCTATTGTTACAGAAAAAAATATACTGTCTTCGTATATGCTTTTGTCCTTGTGGCCTGGTTTTCTTTTTGAGTGAAATGTGACTCAGATGTAGAACTTACTGCATAATTTAAAAGTGAAGGAGTTTGACCTAATTGTGAAAAAGCAAAGTCACCCCAGTTCTGCTGTTCTTTCTAGTGTCACCCCAGTGGCTGCTTGATAGACCTCTGCCTCCAGATGAGCGTCATCATGTTCTTGAAGCAAATATGGAACAATTTCATGGAGCTCGGATATCCGTGAGCATGTTGTGTTGAAATTTGTCTTCTGTAGAGGTACAATTCAGGGCTGGTGATCAGACAGAGAAGGAGTCGGTACCAAATGTGTGACGGGGTAAAGTTATGTTCTCTGAAGCTCAGTTTGCACGTCTTTAGGAAGGGATCCATTGTTACATCTACCTCGAGAACGGCTAAAGGGATTTAAACCTGTGCAATGTATTCAGATACTGGAAGTAACTTGTAAAACAAAACAATACAAGTTATTGCAAATAAAATGACTCCCCAATGTTTTTGGGTGACTGACAAACCAGTGGTGGTGGTGTCGAATAAAGAGACCTCTTTTCCTTTCAAAAGGACCAACATAAGAGATTTGTGGTGTAGCAAGACTTGATACACTTTTTGCAACTTTCCACCACAAGTCCTTAGAACTGAATTGATGTCATAAATAATAGCGGTTGCAGTCAGCTTTCTAGTTGCTGCGCAGAAAGAACCCAAACAAAAGCGGCTTGTGGAGGAATGGGTTTATTTGGCTTACGGACTCGAGGGGAGACTCCATCCTGGCAGGAAAACGATGGCATGAGCAGAGGGCTGGACATCACCTCTGCCACAGCACTGGAAACAGCGGCAGGAAGGTGTGCCAAACTCTGGCAAGGGGAAGCTGGCTTAGAACCCCATAAGCCCACCCCCGAAACACACCTTCATCGAGGTTGTAAAACCCAAACTGCCATCAGCTGAGGATAGATTACCCAGAACACATTCATTTGTTTGGGGGGGGGACACCTGGGTCTAACCATGACAACAGCATTATAATTTCATCATTTTGGGCAGAATTTTCTTCTATGAAATGCTGACAGCAGTGATGCTATAATTCACTTTGAAACACAGTTAAATCCCAGTCCTGAGGGGAGCAGAGACTAGAGAATGACGGAGACTCATGGAAAGCTTTGAAATCAGTACGAGATTCTGTCTCATAAAACACACAAATGCAGAAAAGGCCTTTGACAAAATACTTTAGGATAAAAACACTGGAGAGAGGTAGGGATGGAGGAACCATATCTCAACATAATAAAGACTATATACAACAAACCTAAAGCCTATCTCATACTAAATGGGGACAAACGTGAAGCGTTCCCACTAAGTTTTGGACTAATACGGGATGTCACCTGTCCACCTGCTATTCAACACAGTAGTTGAACTCTTAGCTCTAGTGATAAGAAAAGAGAAAGATAAAAGGTATGCAATTTGGAAAGAAAGAAGTCAAATTAGGCTTCTTTTCACATCCCATGAGTGTCCCCAAAAGACTTTCCGAGCTGATCAACACTTTCAGCCATCTGACAAGATATGCAGTGAACACACAAAAGTCAGTTCTGAGTTTCAGAGACAAACAACCAGGGAAAGAGTCCCATTGGCAATATTCACAATAAATAAATACCATGAAGAGATTGTTACACAGACTATCAATACTTAAAATAGTTTAAAGGAAATCACTTCCACATGCAGACAGTTCAAGGAATGAAGGCTGGAGTGGCCAGTCTGTCTCTTATGTCCTTTGGTAGCCTTGGCCACTTTTAAGTACAGGGTGTGGGTAACACATGAGAATAAAGCTGAGGAAATTAGCTGCTGAGCAGGGAGCATGGGAGCCTACTTGTGTGCTTCCTGGTGCCAACAGCACAGGTGATCATGGTCCTAAGAAGGACCATCATCATTCACAGCCTGCTGCTTGTCCTCAGGCACTTAAGACCACGTGCAACCTTGGCCCTGATCACAGTCAGCCTGGGTCACATATTGAGTAGTGTGGGGACCAGAGCAAGGGGGACCCTGATGGTGTCTTTCGAAAACCCAAGCAGAGGCCTCATGAGAGAAAACCTAGCAGGGATGGACCAGTCGTCAAAGCCCGGGTTTCCAAAGTTTTAAGTCACAATTCTCTCTCTCAAGCACCACTTGAAACAAAACCGCAATCAGGAAAACAGAAACCAGCAGATCTGATTCAATTCCAACCTCCACTCCCTTTTACGTCTCCAGAAGATTCTGAGAGCAGCTACCATGAGCCATCCACAAGAGCAGTTTTATATTCTGGTGTATATAAAAGGATGCTCTTCCAACGGCCATTGCAGTGCCAATTGATTAAAATTGAGCAGGAAGTGCTAGCCACTGAGTTATCTGATATTCTCCTCATACTGGAGCCATTCTTCATTTATTTATCATGCAGAAATTCATCCTGCCTACACCAGGCTATTTCTGGGTCCTACAATATCATGACCGTTCCTGGTCTAGAGACAGAGCATCACTCCTTCTCTTCCAGGTCTCAGGGATCTGCTCATTTACCACGATTCTTCGCTATAGTAGAAGAGTGGAGTCACCAGTGCTGAAATGCCTTGTATTTTTAAACTCAGAGGAGCAAGGAATTCATAAAACAAATTTTTGAATGAACCCAGGTCATTCAAAATCTCACATAGGCCTAAGCTGTTTTATGTGAGCATAAGTTCAGTCAGATCCATGGGTAAGCCTTGAAAACACTGGGTTAAAAATGATCAAGTGCTGAAATTTAATGGCAATAGGCAACTCCTAGGAGTTTAAGAATTTTTATAGGTGGTGGTAGAAAAAGGACTCAAAGGATTTGCTGCTTGTCTAATCAATATTGAAGAACATGTTCACTTATGGGTAATGAATTCTAATAAAATTATGTAGATGCTTAAAGGGCCCCAGAGTTCTGTATTGGTAGGTTCTATGCTCTTGTTAAACCTTTTTAAAAAAGCTTTGATCTTAACTTTTAATGTAAACATTTAAAATTCTTTTTTAAATTGAGACTTCTGTTTTTCATTTATTTAAAAGCTGAAAGTGTCAGGCACCTCCAACTCCCAGGTATGCTCAATGTAACCCAAGAGTCGTAGGCGTTCCCCATCTCTTAATAAAATATAAACTGTGCCCCAGATGGTGCCTTCATACGTCCTTGCTCCGTTCTTTGCTGCAGTTTGATCCAGAACTGGTGGTCGAGACACAAGATCAAGCGGGGAGGACAGGACGCTTCCATACCTCAGTGGGAGAATGACTGGAATCTGCAGCCCATGAACATTCATGGACTCATGGATGAGTACTTGGAAATGGGTAAGAGAGGCCATTCTGCAGGACAGCTGGGCTTTGCTGGGATTGTTTCTCTCATTCACATGAGCTTTGGTTCAAAAGAGAAAGAAATATTGGCTCCCTCTGGTGCAGCTCATAACCCCTAACCTATGGACAGATCCATTATGAGCAGCCAGGAAGGACCCCAGTGGGTAGGGGACAGAGAGGAGAGAAATGGGGACACCTTCACAAGTGTTGCTCATACAATGTATATGCTTACTCATAATAAAGTTTTTAAAAAATATTTTATTTCTTCATTTTTCAAGCAGAGAGATATAGAGAGAGAGAAAGAGAGAGAGAGAGAGAGAGAGAGAATGCACTGGAGGCAAGTGCCTTAACCTCTGAGCCATCTCTCCAGCCCATAATAAAGTTATTTTTAAAAGATGTACAATGCGTCTCCTTCCAATCCCAAGCATTTTAAAAGTCGGGTGCCTCTTTATGCCAGCTTTCTGGCAGGGTCTCATTATGCAGGCAAGGCTCACCTTGAGCTGCTATGATTCCGACTGGCCTTGAACTCAGTTCCTTTGCCTCGGCCTCGCTAATGCTATGCTATTGCTGCGCACACCCACCATATTTACGGCACCCATGAGGCCCTTGAGCAAATATTGTGAAGAAACACAATAAAGGTAGATCAGTTTCTTCATCTTATTCCAAGAAATTGATTACTTTCCACAATAAATCTTTTCTTGAACCCACTTTGTGTGTCTGTTCCTTCAAGAACCTTATCTACTTATAATTAAAAATAAGGATTCTCATTCCAGTTGTTAGAAGCTGAGTTTTCCCTTAAATACGCTTCACTCTGGCCTTTGATTGCCTCACCAGTAAATATATGGAGACAAGATATTCTACTGTAGGTTCGGGCTGGAGAGATGGCTCAGCGGATAAGGCACTTGCCTCCAGTGCCTAAAGCCCCAGGTTCAATTCTCCAGGACCCACATAAGCCAGACCCGCAAGGTGGTGGCCCTGGTGCATTCTCTCTCTCTCTCTCTCTCTCTCTCTCTCTCTCTCTCTCTCTCTCTCTCTCTCTCTCTCTCTCTCTCTCTCCCCTGGGTTCAATTCCCCAGTACCCACATAAGCCAGACCCGCAAGGTGGTGGCCCTGGTGCATTCTCTCTGTCTCTCTCTGTCTCTCTCTGTCTCTCTCTGTCTCTCTCTTTCTTCCTGTGTATCTCTTGAAAATGAATAAATAAAATAAAATTAAAATAAAAAGTATACTGTAGGTTCCTGGAGTCCCTCAGAGTCTGCCTCTTATTTTTCTCCTTCCTTCTTTCTTCACCACATGTAATTAGAGCTGGAAAATACACAGACTTTAAATTTGCTCCTATCTTAGTTTCAGTGCTTTTAAAAAACATTTTCCATCTTGCTTCACACATCGAAGCGAAAGGTTCCTCACCTGTAAAGGGAGACAAGCATATTTCTTTGGGTGGATAGTGAACAGATTGAGGGCGATGTGTGTCTCAAGCCCCTGACACATGGACGCGCTCACTGCATTACCCTCTTCCCTGGACTCATTCTCTTCCTTTCTTCAGTGTTGCAGTTTGGTTTCACCACCATTTTTGTTGCCGCTTTTCCTCTTGCTCCCCTCCTGGCTTTGTTAAACAACATCATCGAAATCAGACTGGATGCATACAAATTTGTCACCCAATGGCGGAGACCTCTGCCAGCCCGAGCAACCGACATAGGTAAGATTCAGAAGTTAGGTAGGTTTTACATCGACAATGCCAAGCCTTCCCCAACGGTGACAGCATCCTATGGGTGTGTGACATCAAGGTGGTGATTACGTGGAAAGGGCCAGGAACTCATGGTTGGGATTGGTGGCTCTGTCAAAGGCTGCAGGGATTGGCTTCCTCTCTTGTTCTCTTCCAATGCAACGCCATAGTATTTGTCCCCAGGGGAGGAGGTCACCATTCCAGAATTAGGAAACAAATACAAATACACTGTTGTGACCATGGATTCCCAGACCTCAGAACACTGAGGAACATAATTTCATTCTTTAAAATCACCAGGGTCAGGTATTTTTCTGTAGCAGCACAAACAGACAAAGATGTCATGGTGTCCCCTCATTAATACTGATTGGGTCTCCAATGGATGGGGCTTCTCTCTAACCAGAACATTTTGTGTCAACACGAGAAAAATAGGGATTAATTTAATTGGTAGTAGGTTCATATTAAACATGCTCGTATATTGAAAGGAAATTATATATATATTTTTCTGACTGATCCAGACGACCCGTGGAGGAGGTTATCCAGTGGACTGGGGAGGGGAGGGCAGCAGGGAATTGGGGATAACAACTCATTGTTTGCCCACTAAATATTGTAACTCATTATGGACAATAAAAAAAATTAAAAATATATCTTTGTACCTATTTTCTGTTAAAAGACCCAGTTTTATATATAGCATTTTTAATGTGACTACTCAAGAAATAGCTCAATGTTTGGTATCATAGATAACACGAAGTTGAACAACTTCATAAACACTTTAATTGCCTCGGGAAAAAACAGTGTGCTGGGGAGCTGGCTCAGTGGGTAAGAGCACTTGCTTTGGAAGCATATGGACCCGAGTCCAGTCCCAGCCCCCACGTGGAACTCAAGTGTGGCTACACATGCCTGGGAGCCCAGCTCAGGGGTGGGCAGAGGTAGGATTGTTAAAGCACGCTGGTTACCCAGCAATAGACAGTCCACATGTATGTGAACAAATTCCCACAGTTTTTCTTTTCTTTGTGGAGGGAGTTCTCTAATGATGCAGGATTGCTTTCGAAGTTAATTTACTCATTTGTGTATTCCATGATCACCAAGCTCGATTGGAAATAAAGGAACCTGTGCAGGTCAAGTCCATGCGTTTGTGTTTGGTGTTTTTTTTTTTTATTGTCCATAATGAGTTACAATATTTAGTGGGCAAACAATGAGTTGTTATCCCAAATTCTCCAATTCCCCCCCTCCCCATCCCCAATCAGCTGGATATCCTCCTCCGTGGGCCCTCTGGATCAGTCCTTGTGGCAGGGGACCCTGGATAGCCTAGTACTCAGCCTGGTCCTCCTGGCCCAAGTGTGTTGTTACTGAGGGGGGCCATGCCTCTGGATAGTCTCCCCCACCGAGGCTCTCACAATCTTTCCGCCCCTCTTCCTCCCAGTTCCCTGAGTCGTGGTGGGTGAGTATTAAGGCTGCTTTAAGGTTGTGAGCTTAGGGGTCTTTGTGTCGAAATCATTGGTTTCTGTCTCACTGGCTAATCCTGTGTTGATTGAATGGCTGTGGCTGTGGGTCCCTTGTTCATCCCGACATTCTCTGCGGGGTTCCATTTTAACTTGTATTCTTTATCACTTTTCCTATGAACTTTCTTATTCAAATTTTAGAATCTTTTGTCTAGTAGGCATTTTTTAATCTTTGGCGATTTTCTTTTGACATTATCATAACTTTTGTTAGAATAAGTGCTGGGTTTTGGTTACACAAATATATCTTGATATGAATTCTGATTTTTTAAATTTTGGGATCTCCATTAAGTACGCTTGAGTATTTTTATTTTAATTTTTCTACTTTCAGCTCATTTCCTGTAGTATGTCACAAAAATTGAAAGACAAGATGAGATCCTGCCTTGCTATTCAACCCAACTTTAGCTCTTTGGACCTTTTGTTCCAAGGCTTCTTTCTTTTTTTTTAAAAAAACCTTTTAATTTTTTATTTATTAATTTTTACGCAGAGAGAGAGAGAGAGAGAGAGAGAGAGAGAGAGAGAGAGAGAGAGAGCACCAGGGCCACCACCTTGTGGTTCTGGCTTATGTGGGTCCTGGGGAATTGAACCCAGGGCCTTAGGCACTGGAGGCAAGTGCCTTAACCGCTGAGCCATCTCTCTAGCCCAGGGCTTCATTCTTTTGATAATTTTTAAAATATATTTTTATTTATTTTCAATGTGGAGGAGAGACAGAGTCTTCTAATAATATTTAAAGCTAAATTTATCCTAATGATTTTTTGACTATAATCAAAGGGAATTTCAGTCTTTATAGAATTTTGAAAGCTTTTCTGTGTGTGTGTGTTTTGATCCTGGTTTACCTCCAAAACTGTAGAAACTCCCTTGTCATTCTCAGACTGGTCTTAGCATCAAGCTTGTTTCAAATTTTTATTGTTTTACTTGAAAAAGATACACCACAAATATTAGAAGCAAAATCCATACTAAACATAGAGATCTCAAAGGGCACACAACCCTGTTTAATGTAAACGTTTTATTGTCTCAGCACTAAAAATTCTGTATCCTAAGCCTTACAATACCTTGCTATCCATGTCTCATTATTACATTGAGACCCAAACGAGACCTTTCGAGAGATTTCAGTTTTCAAATCTAGGTAAAGTCTATTTCTCCATCATGTCTGGAGTGAGGACCTCCAGAAAGCATGTGAACATGGATGGTTCCAGAAAAGTTAGGCCTTTCCTTCGCAAGTCAGACTGATCTGAGCACTTTCATCTCGCTCCCTCTCATCCTGCCTTTTGTCTTTCCCTTTCCAGGCATCTGGCTTGGG